>APFE031759247.1:27598-39711 GCA_000404065.3 Pinus taeda | reverse complement strand
TGCGGCACCGCAGGCAATGCTAGGAGAAAGTGCGAAACCAGGATTTGAGATATTTTTAAGGTCTTTCTCCCATTTTCAGGGCTTGACATGAAGAGACGAGGTTTAAGACTTGCAAAGGAGGTATGTATGAGTGTTGATGGACTCACACAAACTGTAGAAAGTCATGGTGACAATTTTTTGTGTAACAGATTGCCCCCTAAAGTGCGAGGTCTGTAATAGATGCGGATGGTTTTTGATCATCTAAGAAGAGTGAAGGACTTTATCATTTCAAGGATATTCCTGTGGATACCCCAGTCAAACTTGTAAAAACATTCAACACAAAATATATATATGTGAAAATATCATCGCTAAGGTAGGCATTCCCATACTCAGATCAAAACTGACTAAGGACTATCTAAAACTACTCTGATATAGGAATGATTTTGTATTACATCACAAGTAGGAACACATGGACACAGTATGGGCGCAACCATCTGTTTATGAATAGTCCACTATATAATGATAACAAAATTCCTTGCAGCCTGGATGGTGGAAACTAGATCCAGGGTCTTCATTTCTACTTCCCGAACTAGTATGATTCTATCCATGTGAATAAATGTGTCGGAGTCGAACATGGTAGAAACCACTTGATTACCAGTCAATGATGTAAACTATTAACAAGTGTCAGAGGAACCACCAGTAATGTCAATGACCCTCAAAGTACTCAATACAATCCATGAAATGTGAATGAACGAGTTGATGTTGAACATGTCACAGAATCCTTTGATCGAAGGTCAATGATGCAACCTATTGTCAAAGGCGAGAAACCTGCCATTGAGGCATGTATATTCCAAGGCACTGACGATTTCTAGATCATCTTTCTAGATAATGAGTTGGAGTCGATAGAAAGTGATTTGTCATAGGCAAGCCCATAACACAAAATCATAGATCAAATATGAAGAAATATGTCTAGCAAGAACTAACTCAGGGATGGTCAATGATGGGTGACAAATATTTTGCAGGTGAATGGTTTATTTGCACAGACCTCTTGAACACATAACGACACTGTAGATGACTTGGTGACAGTTGACCCAAAGTTAATACCCGGAAACCGGCTGAAAACTTTCATTGTGGCTTGATTAACTGTTAGGTAAAGGATTTCCCAACCCAAGTGGATAAAAGTGTCGTGTTCAAGAGTGATGGAAAGTTTTTCAAACACAAAGTATGACAAACAGGGTCATTTTTCTCTCTTTTCCCCCACCATTTCTGGCAAGTACCTCTTTATTTTTGACAAGCTTGAGGAGGATAACATTTGCTTGGTTATAAACTCATCCTTCGGATGAGTCCAACTTAGTTTAGATTCGAACCCTAAGAAGGAGTGGTTCGTTCCTGTTTGTAATTGAACAGGTCCTTTACTGTGAAATTTTAACGAGTCCAGTATAGGAGAAACTCGGCATTTTTCAATTTTAGGGAGTCTGAAGAAAAACTTAAGAAAACTCCACGGTTGTCCTTTTTCATAAATTTGTGTCTCCCAAGCTAGAAAAAGTATAAAATAATACATGAGAGAACGGCTTGATCATTACGACCAAGCAGTACGTTTCATAATTAGTGCCTTCAATATGAAAAAGTAAAAAAGCGATCCAAAAAACACATCGTTTTATTACCAATATCGAACTTGAAACGAGAAAAGTCCAGCAATATTTTCATGTTTATATAGTCGGAAAAGAGCTGTAAAAGGACCGTCTTTTTAATTCCATTTTAACGAGTCTAAAAAGAAAAACTCAGCAATCTTTTCATTTTTACGAGTCAGAAAATAACTTAAAGAGGACTCCTATGTGTTTTTTGTTGAAAAATGATCAATTTCACTTGAATACCCAATATTCTGCACAAAAACTGCAAACATTACTCATATCTGTTTAAAAATAATAAAAATGCACCAAAAAATGACCTTTTCAAAGTAAAAAATAAATAAATTTAATTTATTTATTCAAAAAATCTTATAAAAAGGGCTTTTACAAGTTCATTTTTACCGTTTGCATTTGGAGTAAAAAGTAAGAGCTTTTGGTAAAAAAATTCCTGTGGATATTGCGAAAAATCCGATCGCTGGAATCGAGAACCATCTTCTCTAGGTAATCCACAATGTCCCTGACTTGCATTTCATCCATTTGAAATTTTGTTTTAGGGTTTAGAAATCAATTTTTGGAGGAAAATTAGGGCAAAAAATCGCCCACAGTAGTTGCGCAGGGGCGCCATGTGGCCCCTGCACACCCTGACTTTTCTGTGCACATAGAAAACTCGGGGTGCCGCACCTAGCCTTAAGGAGAAGTGCGCACCTATGCATTGTCTCTAAAGGGATGGGTGTGAACCCCGCAGAATGCGGATTTTGAACCCTAGTTTCTCCATTTTTGCCCCATAGAATTTGGAATGAAAATTCTAATCCACTTATTTTTGCAACGTAGGTACACAAGATGCTTGTTTGGCAGGAAAGAGAGCACGGGGACATGGATCAAGCTGCATTACTCCATCCGCCTTCATTACAGGCATTGGGAGCATGCAGGATTTTCAAATTTTGGACCATACCTGGCATGAGGGCACAGGTAGACGTTTTACAATGGATGGTGAATAGGTGGAGCATACAGGACCAGTGCTTCATTATTGGTGGCAACCGGCTCGAAATCGAGTCATATAACATATATTTTTTGACTGGATTGCCCAAGAGAGGCGAGCAATTATCTCTGTTTGGATCTAGGCCAGGTGGCCAATCTATCGCTAGTCTCTGACTAGATTTCTGTAATGACCAGACTCCGGACAAACAGATAGATGTTAAAACCATCTCCCATCCTAAACTAAAGGTGATTTCCTTTACTGTTACCAGACTCTGTGGGAGCATAACATTGCATCTAGCTACAGGTTCCCAGATGTGCATGGCAGTGGACTACTTCCGAGGCACCATCTTCAACTGGTGCGATGCTGTATTGGCCAATGTGAAGGGCCAATTGACTAGGGCATAGAATGGGTTGCTAAAGAACTTTGGTTATGGTTATTTAGTTGTCAGCTTTGCCCTAGAGAGGGTACCGATGCTGGTTCCACAACAACTCACTATTCAGGCTGGACTTCCTCGAGATCCTCGGGTTATGTGATGGGTTGCAATTATGGCCCGCCATCCTGAGGAGGGTACTGAGGTTGTTCGATTCACACCAGAGTATTTCCGTTGGTTAGAAAACCAACTCTTTATTATTCAGGATTTTCCACAGGTTGGGATGGATTATCGTGGTGATCCCGACATGGCTCTTCCACTAGGAGAGCAATGGGATGATAGAGGTAAAATTTGTTTTGAACATTTTAATTTTATATGTATTTTTTTTTAAATCGTCCCAAAACTAATAGTAAAAGTTTTAAATGTAGATGTGGGTCCACGGCGACCAGCAGCTCTCTAGCCCTATGATTAGAGACAACCAGCTTCCGCAGCACCGGCCCCACAGGACTGGTCAACAAAGACCTTGGCCGAGTTGGAGAGCCATCTAGAGCGCTTGACCCCAGATATTCCAAAGACCAACATAGATGACATTCCGCTTTGGCTTCAGCACTATGTGATTGAGGTCCCAGGACCTTTTAGGAGGTTCCTTTGTAGGGTGGCCCGAGCAGTGGTGTCTTATCGGGGTCATCACCATTGATAGGATGATTGCCTTGTAGACTCATTTTTGGACTTTTGATACTATCATTTTTGCCGATCATAAGGTGTTTTTCAACCTATGACCAAGGACGATGTATATTTTGACACTCTCTTATGCTATGCTATACTATTATTATGGTTATCTTGCAAAACATGTTTATGGGATGTTTTTATATTTATTGTCTGATTTAATGCAAATGTCTATTTAACATTCGAGAAGCAACTGCATTTTCTAATGTATTTAAATATCTTGGAATGTGCTGATATTCTATGTAATCAAATTCTCGTTCCAAGAGATGGACTCAAAAAAATAATCGTAATAATACTGGATTTCTAATGGCATAAACTTGATTAAGCTGTAAGACAACGAGCTCCGAATCTAAATTAACAATCAAACTTCGAATTCCAAATGAGATGGATTCAGATAATAATTTAATCATTGCACTGTATTCTACAATGTTGTTCGTTGTTTGACTGAGGCTTTCCCCGTGCATAGATACTAACTCGTTAGAGGGTGAATAGATAACCCAGGCTGTGGAAGAGATGTTCCGTGTACTACGACAAGTTCCATCAGCGAAAACGATGTATGTTTGGAGAGGCACCGACATCTGCAATATCAAGAGTAAAATCAAGATAAGCAGGACTAATAATGAAAAACACTCTCTAAAGTAAAGCACGCATCTTTAATCTAAGAACACACCATCTTAGAAAGAAACTAATCTAAGAAATCTCCACACTAATCTTTTAAGCATAATATCACTTTAGATAAAGCCCATTCCTAGGTTTACCTAAAGAGACATCGTCAAAATCTTGTAGCTCATAGGCCCCTTTTGCCAGCTTCCGCTTGAAAATATATGGACCATGCCACATGGGTACAAATTTTCCATCCCCTAGCTTATCATTTTATTGATCGTTAAGTAAAACTAGGTCGCCTTCCAAAAAATTGCGGGGTGTAACATTCCGATCATACTGAGCTTTGATCCTTTTGGCATGAGTTTCGACAGCTAATGCGGCATTGCATCGATGCTCATCTAATTGAGCTAAGTATAATAAACGTTTTTCTTCTTCGGAAGTGGTTGGCAATAATTTCATGGCAATTTGTAATGATAGGATTTCGCATTCAATGGGCAATACTGCCTCTAAACCGTAAACCAGTTGAAAGGGAGTAAAACCTGTTAATGTTTTGACGGAGGTTCGGTATGCCCAAAGCGCTGAAAATAACATGTTGTGCCAATTTGACCGATAAATCCCAATGATTCGTCGGGTCATGGTGATTAGAACTTTGTTGACTGCTTCAACCATACCATTTTCCTATGGGTAATATGGAGTGGAACTATCGTGACGCAGGCCAAGCTGATCTGTAAGTTCGGTCATCGTGATGTTTCGAAAATGACTCCCATAGTCAGTGATAATCGCTTGGGGAACACCAAACCTAGCAATTATATGGTTGAAAACAAAAATCGCAGCAGTTTTACCGTTTGCCGAAAATGTAGGCATCGCCTCAGCCCACTTGGTAAAATAATCTACCGCAAGGATGATATACACATGCCCCTCGGTCGAGTGAGGGTTACATGTAATAAAATCGATACCCCATTTTGCGAAGGGACCAACGACAATGATAGGGTGGAGAGGAGCTGGAGGAGCGCACATCTTACGATCAAAATTTTGGCGATTGTGGCATTTCTGGACGGTAGTAATACAATCTTTGAATAACGACGACCAAAAATAGCCAACGCGCAAAATATTTTGGGCTGTGGCATACCCAGACATATGACCGCCACACGCTCCAGAGTGGCAGTCATTAAGAACCTTCTCAGCCTCGTCATGAGTAAGGCAACGACGGAAAATAGAATCCACTCCACGATGATAAAGAGTATCTCCAATAATAGTGCAAGGTTGGGATTGGAATCGTATTTTCCGGCATTGAGATCGTGAAATGTCTGGTTGAAAAGATTGGGTCTGGAGATAGACACTGATATCTCCGTACCATGGATCAACGGTGCTGATAAAGAACAAGGATTCATCCGCAATGGATTCTTCTGCCACATGTTCGGTATCAGCACGAGGGAAGTCACACATTAATTCCGCAAAAACCAAAGACTTCTTTGACTTGGCCTTCTCAAATTCCAGGTCAAATTCCTGTAGGATGACAATCCATTTAGAATACTTGCCCCCCAGCAATTGTTTAGTCAAAATGTACTGCATAGGGTTACAATTAGAAATGACGGGGTTTTGCGTAACAAAATGTAATGACGAAATCGCTGAACAGCTTGGACTGCAGCTAAGGCCAGTTGCTCCACATGTGAATATTTTAACTCGGTGGGAGTTAGAGCCCGACTAAGATAATAGATCACATGTTCACTTTCGAATTGATCCTGCTGAACTAAAACCATCCCAATGGTGGAATGGGAGGTGGTGAGGTACAAGAAGTAATCCTAGTTGTAGTTGGGAGGATGCAATAATGGCGCATGGGTCAATGCATGTTTAAGTGCATCAAAAGATTTGTCAGTTATCTCATCCCAAAAGAATGGAGTGTTCTGTTTCAACAACCGGGTGAAACCTTTTGTAATCTCAGCGTAGTTAGGAATGAAACGACGTAAAAAGTTTACTTTCCCTTGCAAACTCTGGAGTAGGCGAAGTGTCGAAGGAGGTGGTAACTTGACGATGGCTTCGACCTTCGAAGGATCGACGCGAATGCCAGCTTTGGATACAACAAATCCGAGTAACCGACTCGTTTCTATATAGAAAACACACTTGTGCAGGTTCAGCCTAATCCGATAATGCCTACATCTCATGAAATTGCTCGTAAGTGAGTGAGATGATTGGCTCGTCGTAATGAATGAGTTGGTAAATCATCGAGATAAGGCTGCACAATGTGCTTGATGTCATGAAATGCATAAGACATTGACCTTTGAAAAGTTGCCCCGGTGTTCTTCAATCCAAAAGGTAACTTGCAATAAGAAAATTTCCCCATGGACATATGAATGTCGTTTTTGGTTGATCGGCAGGTAGAATGTTAATTTGATTGTAACCAGAAAAACCATCCATAAAGGAGAAAATTTCACTGTCGGCACAATCATCGATAATTTGATCGATATAGGGTGTGGGATAATTGTCCTTTGGATAAGCACAATTAATATCCCTATAGTTTATGCATATTCTTATCGTCCTTTGTTTTTTAGTAACTGGAACAATATTCGATACCCAATCCGTCAAAGGAATTGGATAAATGAAACCTGCTTTAAGTAATTTCTCAACTTCTATTTTGATGGCAGCAACTTTTCATGGGTGTATCTGACGCAATCGTTGCTGGACGAGTTTAGCATCCGGGTAGGTTTTGATCTCATGAACAATGATTGAAGGATCAATTCCTGGCATTTCCTCATAGGACCAGGAAAACACGTCGCATAATTCTTGAAATAGGGCTTTATATGTGTTGACTTCAGTGTCCGTACAAGAAGCACCTATGTGAATGTTTTCAACAATCTCTGGTTTGACTGAAATGTCGATAGGAACCGTTCGAGAAATATTGGCTAAATTTTATTCAGAATCAGGATGTTTCAATGGATTCTGCGGTTCTTTGACATATTCAGTGGTAAAAATGGATGAAAAATCATTTTCAAAATGATCAATCTCAGGTAAAAACGAAGACCGATGATGAAGATCTTCCCATGGTAATGCATCAACATACAACAATTCCCGAATTTGTTCATCAGTGTGAATGGTTTCTGAAAAAGTTGTTGACTCTGAGGTTGAGATTGAAAGTGATTTCCCATTGATCTCATTCACTAGATCAAGGTTGGTTGAATTTGAGTCAGAAAATGATTGTGCTGCCTGATAAACAACTTCAAAGGGACTCAAAGGCATGGCATCGCCAAGGGAGTCCACCTCGGAATTGAATGGAACGATCCAAGGGTCGTCAAGAACTATGGATTCTGACGAAATCATATGAATGGTTGCGAAAGGAGATGGTACGTTGGCAGGAGGAAATGAAAAATTTCCGAGTAAACCCGAATCTTTAACTAATCCTACTCCAACATCCTTATAAGGGATAGCGGTTTTTCCAACATGTTGAATACTCTCAGTAGAGGATGGGTCGGATGAAAAATAAGTTAACTGATCTATTGTTACGATCTTTCCATTATGTAGGTACTTAATAAGTCGAAAGACCAATGAAACAACAACATTCATGGCGTAAGACCAGCTACGACCCAAGAGAAGGTTGTAATCTAGAGGGGCATCAACCACCTCCACATCTAGATTAAAGGTTTTTCCTTCAACCCCTATAGGTAAGTCCTGTAAAATTCCATAAGGATGAAACCCTCGGCCATCAAGGCCTTTAGAATCGTCAGGGATTGATTAAGTGTAGGAGAACCAAGGGTTTTCCAACACTGTATCGACATAATACACGTGGAAGCTCCCTCATCAATAACAGTCCTAAAACAAGGTTTGTTTTTTACTAACACTGGAATCTGGAAAGCCATTTGATGAGGTAGACGAGGTGTACTATTTTCTAAATTGAAGACTATGAGGTTTGAGTCCTGAAGATCAACAACTCCTATAGCTGACACTAGCATTTTATGTTGTGCTGGACAAGATTGTAGCACTTCCAAAGTCGACATTGCTGAAGGTGAAACAGCTAAATCTTCAACAATGTTATAGTTCTGAGCAGCTCTCGCATGTGGATTGAAAGCTGACTTTCAAAGTATACCCTTAGCGGGCAGTTTGATTACTAAGTCGGGATTTGGTTTCTCGATTTGTAATGGATTGGAACCAGATGAAGCTAAGGTTGATGGATTGGAATTAGAAGATTCGGCTTCCTTACCACCAAGAGGACTCTTACTCCCATAATCTTGTGATCGTGTCGCAATCCTTACATGTGACATCATGATTATGGGCTCTTCCGAGGCACTAGAGGAAGAACCTATCATTTTACTGTCTTGACCTGGAAAAGGATCATTCAAAATAGCAGGTGTTTGCGAACCTTCAACGATTTTCGCAACCTCGGCACGATGCGGACAATCCCTTGTAAAGTGCTCCTCATCGCAGATGAGACAAGGATATCGAGGTTTTCATTTCTCATCAGTAGATTTAGGTTTATTGGATTTCTCCTTTGAGTTCTGCTTATTCTTCTTCTTACCTTTCTTCTTGTCGTTATATTTTGATTTGGTCGTAGATCATTCTACGACATGAACATCGGCAAAAATTTCAGATGAAGACTCTCCCTTAGGGGAATCTAGTAAAGTTATAATAGGAGAAGAATTCTTGGAGGATTTCTTCTTACTTTTGGTATTAACAGTACCAATCATACCGTTAGCGGCATGAGACCCTGAGGGAGGCGCAGCTATTTGATTTTGTTTCGGAAGGTCGGGGATTTTCTCATGTAACATACCTGACTGCGTATAAACTAAGTCAAGGTACTGAGCTTGAGCAGTTACTTGCTCTTCTGTAAGTACCCCTGCCTTAGCTACATCGTCAGTTATTTTGGGTAATAATGATTTTACAAACCATTCTGCCAAAATTTGGTCCGGGATAAAAACTTTCACTAAACGACGTTGACGTCGCCATTCATGAATATGATCTGAAATATATGTGGATGTTGACTACTTTAATGAAGTTAATAATTCCGTTCCATTGTCATATCGGACTGACAGTTGAAAATGAGTAAGGAAGGAAGTGGCTAACTGACTAAAATTGTAAAAAGAGCCTCGTGGTAACTCAATGTAACAATTGGCTGTAAGGCCAATCAAAGTGCGTTGAAAAAGACAAAGACGAATTGAATCATCTATAATGGAATTCGATGCACACCAGAGATGGTAAGTCATCACATGATTAGACGGATCTTCTCTTGACTTCCCCTCAAACTTTGGTATATCACTGGGCAACTTATTCGGCATTGGCGGCCAAAATGAAAGATAATTAATGGGATCGTTCGTAAGGCACGATAAGTCAGGAAAATCCAAATTGCTATAAATTGTAACTGACGGTTCGGATCTTGAAAACTTGGGGTCATAAGACCAGCCCCAGGAGGAGGATATCCAGGATAACGTGGTATCAGATTCGCATTTGGGATATTATATCCTCCTGGAAAACCAGGATTAACCGGACCATACTGGGGTTGCTGAGGTTGTTGATACGAATACCCAGGGTATGGTTGACACTGATAAGCCAGGTTCTGCACAGCAGGGCCAAATTGGTATTGCCCCTGGTACGGTTGATAAGTAAATTGGGGTTGACATGACAACCGTACTAGACCCAGGTTGTCCTACAGGCATGGAAACCGGATTCTGGATTGTAGGTCCAGACTGGGGTAAAGAGGCCTTAGGAGTTGATACAGGAGCAGTAGAAACTAGAGCCACTAATACTCCAGAAATGGGTGGAATGGATTGAACAGAAGTCGCAGCAGTTGCAGCAGACGTTTGGGACGGAGTTTGAGGCGAACTAGGTCTAGACTGATGAGCTGCCCCAGGTGTAGCAGTTTGAGTAGTAGGCTGGACAGGTTGCTAGGGTGAACTAGAAACAAAAGATTGTCTAGATTTGGATGACAATTGCAAGCTGGGTTGCAGAGTCTGTTGATCCCACACCACGTTCACTCTGAGGTATGGACCCATAACAGTTTGAGAATATTGAGGACCAAAACTAGGTTGAGTGTAAGATTGATAATTATATGGCACATTTTTGAGTCCTTGACCAAATGATTAACCTAAAGGTGGTTGAAAACCTTGAGGTTGATATTGACCCTGAGGTTGGTACTGACCTTGAGGTTGGTACTAACCTTGCGGTTGGTACTGACCTTGCGGTTGGTATTGACCTTGGGGTTGGTACTGACCTTGAGGCACATATTGATACTGGGGTTGGCCTTGAGGTACATATTGATATTGGGGTTGACCTTGAGGAAAACATTGTCCCGTAGTGATATACTGTCCTTGAGGTTTCCCCCAGGTGGTAATGGAATACCTTGAGGTTGCCCCCCAGGTGGTATTTGAGTAACTTGCGACTGCCCCCCAGGCGGTATTTGAGTACCTTCCGACTACCCCCCAGACGATATTGAACTACCTTGAGGTTGCGGATTAGGAGTAGTATCAGACATCATAAGAATCTCTTCGACACTTAACGATTTAGTTCCATTATGACCAGGAGATACAGCGTATTCGATGGGTCGAGGAGAAGCTCCTAAAAACGTACCAGATAAAGACTGATACCCAGGAGGAACAAAAGGACCGCCATGTAAAAAGGTTTCTAGCGTCTGAGTAAACAAGGATGACTATCTCGACATATTCAAAGGAGGATAATAACCTCTGGGTATTGGATGGAAAGGAAATCGAGGTGGTGAATACGCGAGACCTAGATTTTCTAAGAAATTGGTCAACGAAATATACCAAGCGTCACGTCTAATGCGACTGTAGAAAATAGATTCACACTCCCTAAGTTCAACAATCGGTTGATTTTCAGGGATGCTTATACCTTCGTTCGGACTTGAACTTACAATTTCTTCAATGGAAATGAGTCCAGAAGGAAGATTCTCGGTAATGATATGTTCTACTCTGGGTGAACTAGGACCACTAGAAACAGGAGAAGCAAATCCTGAAGATGGAGTAGCAGCAATTTCAGCTTCAGGTTCAGAGATTTCAAGTTCTTCGGCTAATGAGCTAGTAGGAGCGATACTACCAGTAACCTCAGAAAATGAAATCAGTTCAGAAATATGTTATATTGCTTACACTAGATGATCAGGATATACAATCAACGAAGACTCTCCGACCTCCGACAACCCAACCCTACTTTCACTAGGTATGACAAGGGCTCGCAACCCTACCAGTTGACTTGGTGTAAATTCGGGAGGCTGCCCCCGTAGTCGACAGGATTGTCTTAGTAATTTAGCCACGATTAATTATTTAATTACTTCACACAAAAACAAAGAAAATATCAAGAAAAAACACCTAAATTCTCTAAAGAACCAAACAATTTGAAGCACACGCCTAATAAATCTAGGAGATCAAACCACACACAAATAGTATCTTTCCGGATCGAAAACACTAGTTGGTGATGAAATCCAACGTTGCAGAATTCAATACAGAAATGGTGGTTGGAACATTTACCCCGACAACCTGCTTAATGAAACAGACTGGCACAAGTATCTCCACTATAACCGTCTCAAGTGAAGATAACCCCCCAGAGAGTCCAAGTGAGTCTAGTCGGTGTCTGCTCCAGGTACAGTGGGATATTCCCTCCACCGTCACCTAGGAAAGAATCCTAAAGATTATGACCACTAAGGTCACCAATAGAAATAAATACACCTGGGGGAATAGTCTATGACCCGATACGCACTCAAGGGCAGAGTAACAAGCTCAATCCCCTTGAAGGCTCCTTGACATAATCCAAGGTTTACCAAAAAGTGACCCCAGGCTCCTCGACAATGGTCAATCCGAGGTTTACCGTTTTTAATACGTGAATATCTTCTATC
>APFE031759247.1:6728-17768 GCA_000404065.3 Pinus taeda | reverse complement strand
ATGTAAGACCGTGGAATGTAGGGATATGTTGAAGAGGGATTGCTTTCATAGACGCATTTGCTGCAGAATCCACTATGGAGTATTGTAATGTAGATGTTTGGGTGTTTGGCTGGTTTTGAGCCATTGGTTCGAATATATGCCAATAACCTTCTGGGATATCTAGGAGGGTATTCCTAGGTTGAGGGGGAATGGATTTAACAGGAATAATTTTAATAGCACTTCCTCTATCTGGGATAATGAGAATGCCTAATGTCTGAGGAGATTGAGTTTCTTCAAAAATGATTTTTGTAGCACTTCCCTTGTCTAAGCTGTTCAATGGTTGAGTTGTCTCAAGAGGAGATCTCGGTTCCTCAGTTTCCCCTGTCTCTCCTCCTCCTTCACAAAGATTACTGAAATTCCTTCCTGCAATAGTTCTGGAGTAGAATTTTCGATTTCTTGAAAGTCCTGCTCTTCAGTTTGACTATTCACCTCAGCAAAGGCTACAAATGGTGATCTGTGGCCTGAAGGGAGCTAGTAGGCTGTCTAGAAATAACTTTTCTGGGTCCTATTGAGGGCTGAGATTCTGCTTTCTTGAAGATTTCGTCTATGAAGGTTGGTCAACCAAGGGTCACCGGCCCCTTAGCTTTTTCTGGCTTGGGTAGAGGTTTGGAATTCTTTTCTGGATTTTTTTGCTTAGTCATGCACACAAATTAACTACTAAATTCTACCCAAACAAAACAACAACAAATCTGTAGGAAAGGGGGTAGAGGAGCAGGGTTGTTACATGCTCCACATGTAGGTTCTTACCTTCCATTTTTAAAACCCAATTCTTCCCTAACAGGTTCGTACACTACTCTGAAAAAAGAACAAATGGCTACACTCTTTCCCCGGCAACAACGCCAAAATGTCGAGCTATAAAAAGGGTCTCTTTCACCTCTAATTACCTCACATTAATATGTCAATCTAGGAATGTTTTGTTATTTCAAAGAGTGTCTCAGTCTGAGGCTATCATTTACCAGAGTAATGCTAGTAGCACAATGTTCGAAAATACAAGAGTAAACGTATGCTTGTTTACAGCTAACTACTTCAAAAGATTAAACCACACATTCAGAAAACCAAGCAATTTATCGGTAAATGGTTTAGTAGCAATAACCCATCCCTTTGTAAACTGATGGAAAAGGAGACCAGAGGATAGGTCGTGGATCTGGGAGCCGAACAGTAGATGTCAATGCTCACTACAGCCTGAGATCGTTCTTCACACCAAAATAACAAATGACAAGAAATGAAACGGCAGATAAGAAATGGAACAACAATTAAGATATAGAATAGCAAACCTGAAATGGAACAACAGTTAAGAAATAGAACAACAAACCTGAAATGGAACAGAAGTTAAGAAATTGTAACGGCAACTAAGTCTAACAAGCAGTAACACCTTAGTCTATAAGATCAAATGCACTAATCGTAATCTACAAGAATCAAACGACAATCCTTCATTCTTAAGGGCGGATTGAATAACACACCAAAATGGAAAAACACTGATTAATGATGAATTATAGAACAACGCTTGAAAACCATATATACACACGGCACACTTGAATAGTAATCTGATCCAGTTATCAATCTCAGTTAGAAAGAGTACGACTGCATTTCAAAATAGAACAACATTGTTTATAGATCCAACAATCGCAAAGAACATAACTCCCAAGATGAATTCCGTAATTTCAATGAACAAGTGCACAACACAAAGGCTCTGTAATTAAATAGCAACAGTATTCCGTAATGACTAGCAGTATTTTATCAACACCTAAAAGAATAGTGATACGATGCAGAGTCAATACAATATTTCTGTCTTTAGAAACCTTAATAAATTAAACATAACAGAGCATGTGATGTAAACTTATAAAACACATAAGATTACCAAATAACGTCGATAAGCAAACCACGCATAAACCAAACGTAATAGTACAAGAGAAAGTGTCCTTCAGGGCCGAGCCCTTAGCCTCCAGGGGTACACCGCTTGAAGTTATTCCATACTCAGAGATGAAATAGCAACCAAGTTTGTATTAATGCATAAAGCGGAATTACAATAGATTAGTTCTTAACGAGACTCGATGATCAAATTATTGATCTTAAAGGAAATTACATAAAACATAGAAAATTCTCCCTCTCGAGCTAACAGTGCCGCCCCTTTTATAATGGTGAAGGCAAAGATATCTAAGTGCAGAAATAGTTAAAGTAGGGATCCCTCAGGATCAAGGATTCTGAGGGATTCGCCGAACCGTTAGTCCTCAGTCATCTCTTTTCTTTCCTGCGCCGAGCCAATATCTCCACTTCCTTTCTAGGGCTGATTCACTTTGATTTGCTTTGCCTTGTTTGCATATGGTTCCCCGTCAAAGGGATAGCGGTTAACCCGTCCTTGTCCTTTCCTTTGGAACAACAACTTCTCGTTTTTCCTTCTTTCTACATAAGGAAATGACAATTGTCAGTGTTTTCATCTTGCATATTAATCTCACATGTTTTATTACAATTCCTTATCGTTTTCCTAGTTCATGATGCAAAAGGTTTGTAAGTTCTAATGGAACGATGATGAAATAAGTACCAAAAACATACCTTCTTTAGTACTCCACGACCACTATGTTAGATCCTAGATTTACCTCAGGCAGAAAAGGTAAGCTTCTAGGTCCACATCAAACCACGCTCAGCCTGGTAGCTAACCCTACCAGGTCAGAAGAGGGCTCTCTCCAGGTCAAATCAATGAAAGATAATCGATGGGGCTTGAGATGACTGAAATAAAAACTGATTTTAGGCTAGCTATGAAGTGTAAGGATTTAATTTGAGTTTTTTGGGGGTTTTGTGTTGGAAAAAGCGAAAGGCAAATTTGGTCCGAGGATGAGGCTTAGCTTTTGCAGAGTTTTGATTGGGGCAAGGAAGGTAATCGTTTTGATGCTTTAGATTTGAATGAATGGATGGATCAGACTGGTGATGAGACAAGGAAGGAAAGAGAGTCTCAAGAGTCCTCAAACAGATGAAAACATGTAAAATTAAACAAAATTTCAAGGCAGAGCATAGCAGTCTAATGGATTCTACCTTAATCACTCATTTGTTTAATTTTAGAAGAAAATAGAAGGGAAAATGATACACATAAAGATCACTGAACTTACAATTACATAGAGAACAACACCATCAAAAAACAGAGCCACATGGATCCCAACAAGTGTTGCAAAACCCTGGTCTTTCCTTAGCCAAAAATGCAGAAATCAAATGTACAATGAAGTGCCAAGCAATCCCAAGTGTCCAACCCTGAAAATGACTCAGAAGATACATGATATAGACCATCCTAACCCATTCCCATTCCTCTAGGGGTCAAACTCATCATTCTAGGAGCTGTTTCAACCAATTCTAAACAAAGCACTGAAATCTACGCAATCAAACAACTTGCCTCTATAAGGTAGGAAACTGATTCATTCATTAAATTTTTACTTTTTAGTGAATGAATCCTCTAGAACAAGTAAATATGGGCCAAAATTACATCATAGTCACCAATTTACATCAAGATAGATCAATAATTACATCAAAAAGTAAAACTAGTTAAAACTAGACGAATTTCTGAGTTGTACAGTGAAAAATAAGCCAAAAATCTTCTATGCGCCGCGCCTGATTCTCTATGCATCATGACAAGTTGGAGCTGAATTTGAGGCCCTTACCTGAGTCAAAATTGAGCTCATGATAGCTCGTTGGAAAGCTCTTCCTGTCTAATCTCCAACCCAAGTAGAATTTTTTAATTTGGTGTCATTTTTCCCCTCCAAAAATTCAATCTCCCAGGATTGTTTCCTGTGTGTCAAAATAGGGGCAGAGAGGTCATTTTTTGAGTGTTTTTTTGACCTTTTGAGGGCCCAAAACTTGCCCAAATTTCTTGTCCATGCACCAGCAATCATGATTTTCCATGCCAAATCCAAAAATATAAATTTTTTGAAATTTGGAGCCCTCTAGCAAAAGTGAGCGCCACGTGGCGCGGCGCATAGGGAGGAAAACCATGTTTTTTAGTGCAAAAAATTTTCAAGATGCAAAAATTGCTCCAAATTTCTTGAAATTTGGGTTGGACCTTCTCTATCAAGAGCTATGATGAGCCAAGGAAGCCTCGGCCAATATCCGAAGTCGATCATGCTCCTTTCGCCTCTTTTTCCTTTTGGATGCCTTCCTTAGTTTTGCCTTTAAATTCCTTATTCGTGCCTTGCAAACCTTGTTCCGTGCCATGTAGTGAAAGGCCATGTGTCTCAACAATGCTTTGTCTCTATCAGCCTTGTCCAGCAGTCTCTCCAAATGGATTTTGACTCTCTCGAGCCAAGACTCTCGATCAGCGTTGAGCTTTTGCTCAAGTGAAGTCAACTCCACCCTCCTCCTTTGGGCAGCTTGGCGATTCTCGAATATGTTTGCCACCTCTATGAGGCCTCCTAGGTGCATGTCCTTCCGCAGGTGAATCACTTTGGGCCTCCACTTCATAATCAGATGAAGGATTAGATGCCATAATTGTTGATAGATAAATTGGCTTGAAGAAATAGGTGTTGATGTGTCAAACTGTGGTATACTGTTTTTATGATGTGCTTGATCTCTGTCACCAAGGGGGAAACAGTGAAACAAGGGACTGTTAGGAGAGGGGAAAACTAGTGGGACATTTGGGAATGTTTGGATATACTTAGTTAGGGAAGTATGGGATGTTATGGGAATTTTGTATAGGGTTAGGAGTTTTTGTATAGGTTTAGGGTTTGGGGATTTTACATTAGGAAATTTGGGAAAGGGGATTTGGGGTAGGGGATTTAATGAACTTAGGGGGATAGGGGAACTTAGGGAATGATGAAATCAAAAGAAAAATGAGATGAGGGAGTGAACTTGGTGACAAAACAATGATTTGAAACCCTAGCAACAAGTTTCCTTGAGGTATTTAAATGGTAGGGTTTGATTTTCTTATTGGACAACCACCATAAATTGAATGGAAAACTCCTTTACTAGCATTGGTCAGAGCTTAACTTACTTTTAGAATGAATAATTTGCAATTTTGGAGCTTCTTTGGAGAAATTTTTGAATGGATTTCAGGCTTTTAAGCCCAATGCGCCGCGCCTTCCCTATGCGTCGCGGCAATGTATTTTTGCACTGAGAAATGTAGCCCAATGCGCCACGCCTTCCCTATGCATAGCTCCTTTTTGAAGGAGCCTTTTGGAGGCCTTCCCTGTGTCAAAATTGGGTTTAGGATAGCTCGTTGGAAAGGTATTTGAGTCTAATTTCCAACTCAACTAGAACTTTTGAATTTGGAGTTCATTTTCCCTATCAACAATAAAATCTCCCAAGACTGGTCAAAATGTGCCAAATGAGGCTACCTAAAGGCAGAGTGTTGTTGCAGTCAACTTTGGAAGGGCTTCCTCAACTCCTTGAGCTCATGATAGCTCATTGGAAATATTTTGGTGTCTAGTTATCATTTGAATCATCAAGCAAGTCATTTAGCCAACCAAGATAGGAGAAAACTTGATTTTCCCAAGGTCACTTCAGAGGTGCATCAATTCTCCCGAGGCAATTGTATTTTTGACATTTCTCTAAAACCATGAAACCTGTGTAAAAAGTGAATGAGGTTCTTCTTCCTTGGCCTATTTTTGAAAAAAACTCTCTCTGTTTTCCCAGATGCATCTTTTATTGCTCAAAAAGTAGGGAGGGATGTTAAGAAGTAGAGGAAAGTGGAATTTCAAAGATTGGGTGAGGAGAAGGAGTCCAAAAAGGCTAAACACGGGCCTAGCCTAGAAAATAGGGTTTGTAGCAAGAAACTAGGGTTTGTGCGAAAATGAGTAATTTGGGGGATTTCAGTGATGGGAAGTGATTAAAAAGGTACATTAAGGATAGGGGAAGGTTTATGAACATCAGGATACAAGTTTTGCCGATGATTTTACCATCCAAGAGAAATTACCTCCAAAACCCTAGGAGAGGGAAATGGACCTTACCTAGGCACAACTGAAGCATGAACAAGGCATAAAATGACCCAGTGGAACTTGACATGATGATCAAAACCCTTTGAATGATGGTACACTCAGTTGAATGGTGACACAGACTAACATTTGGAAAAATTTGAAAGGAGTGAAATCAAACCCTAGACCTAATGCCTAGTGACCAAATTTTGCTTGAAGACTCACTGAAATGACAAAATTTGACCTTGACACCTTAAAATCATTTTGTAAGAGCATGTTTGATCACTGGAGGAAGGCTGCAAAGACTAACACTGACAGGGGGGAAGATCTTAAGATGGTTGTTTTTGTTCCAAGAGTATGACTTTGAAGTTATTGTGAAGCTAGGACGACTAAGTGCGGGACCTCATCATCTGTCGCGCATTGAAATGGGAGAGGAACCTACTAATTTGGAGGAGGGGTTACTTGACACCCAACTCTTTTTAGTGTGCATTGCGGACAATCACTTTGAAGATATCATACATTTCCTGACGACGGGAACTGCTCTAGAAGTGTATACAAGCCAGCAGAAGAAGGAGCTAGTAGTGCACACGACAAACTTCTCCGTCATTGTAGGGAAATTGTACAAAATTGGGTTAGATGAAATATTGCGATGTTATGTACCTGACTTTGAACAAAGCAACATTCTCTTGGAGTCTCATGGAGGAGCTGCAGGAGAACATTATGCAGGAAAAGCAACAGCGCAGAAGGTTCATCGTGTTGGGTTGTGGTGGCAAACCCAACATAAGGATGCGAAAGAATATTGTAGGGCATGTGATGAATGTCAAAGGACTGGCAGGTCATCGCAGAGGGATGAAATGCCTTTGATTCCATAGGTGACATTACAACCATTCAAGAAATGGGTGATTAACTTTGTGGGTCCAATTCAACCTCAAGGAAAGAAGATAGGTGCGCGGTACATCATCCGGAAGATGGTCATTTGGAAGATTTCTTCTTTGGCATTTTTTGACCTACAATAGACTTGATATTTGTCATTAAAGGCCTGTTGCATCTGAGCACAAGCTATGATGCTATTGCCAGGTAACCCCATGAACCAGTGCAATGCTTCATCCTTGAGAGTAGAAGGGAATAGTTTCAACTTTCGCTCATCTTCTGCATAGTCATAGGTTCGACAGATGACAAAAAAATCAAACAAGAAGGTGTCAGGATCTTCTGTAGTCAAACCATGGAAGTGAGGTAGTGCTGAAGGGATTTGTTACACAACAATTTGTCACCATCCCTGTTACCCCTCTCCCGCATCTTGGAGGACTCATTTCGGGACCCATGAGAAGTGACATGACTTGCAAACACTTGCATTGCATTCCCCTGAACGTGAGCTTCATTTGCCTTGAAGACATCTCCTGCTAAAAACCCCTAAAAATAGCCCTTTTTCCATTGGCGTGATTCCAAGTACAACCCTCGTGCCATTGGGTTAAATCCTCCAAAGAAGGCACGCTAGTTGGCGCTCTGTCATAGAGTCGCACCCACACCAACCATAATCAGTGGTGTTTTTTAACAAACAAACGGCGGAAGATTCATCCTAAAAAATTCTTGGACTGAATCTATCTTGAGTTGGGTGGTTTGGCTACGAGTTTCCATAGAGAGGAAGTGGTTTGCCACCTCTCATGGAAGCTTCCTTGATGATAGATCCAATCCCATGATTATTGTGGATGATCCCAACTCCCCTTCCTCCATCTATAAAATCTTGTCCATTTTCCTTGGCAACCTAGTTCCAGATATTTAGAATTGTCAAGTTTCCAAGAGCTTCATGCTGCAAGAGCCTTCTTCATTCCCATAAGGCCAAATCTAAGTAAGGAGATTCTTGTCCAATAACCAAGGAGAGAGAGGCTTGTTCCTACTCCCAACAAGATTTGCAAGACATGTGCTGCTGACTACCTAGCCAAAGGAGAATCTAGCGTCAGAACTATGGTTGTATTCTTCTTTGATTATTATTAATAGACGACTATTGGTTATGGTTCCACTCTTATTGTTATTTGTGATGATGATGAGTTATATCCTTTCTGACTGATATATAGTTGCATATGCTAGATTTTATGATTGTGTTTGTGTCGTTTCTTGTATGTGCAGGTGTCCATTCATGGAGATCATGGGGACCGCGATCTGCCAGAGTAAAGGAACAGGAGTGTCACCTCTTATACAAGCACTAGCGTTGGAATCCAGGTAGGCCTTCATCACTGATCTTTAATTTGCAATTAGGAACTTGCGCTATAGCGTTGTATGATTGTTGCTAGACCCGGTCTGGGCTAGTAGGGATCGCCTCTGTCCACAGAGGGGATTTACCTCCTCAACAATTTGGCGACCATAATGGGGAGCTTGTCTTGTCTTTTTGGTTGTTTCTTAGTTTTTACCTTCTTAGTTAGCCTTCTTGGTTGAGTTCTTTTGTTGTTTCTCGCCTCTTGGTTTACCTGGTTATTGTTGGCCTAGCTTTGGATTGCTTGTTTTTTATTTTTGCATAGAAAACTTGACTGGTGCACTTTTATAGCATTACAGTCGCGCCAATTGGTGCTAGTTGATCATTTACAACCCGCGCCAATCCTCAAAAGGCACTAGTTGCAGTCTGACAGTCATGCCAGGCCTGGGAACTTTTGAAGTTGCTTGGTTTTGAGCCTCCTGAGCTTCGTTTTTGTTCTGGGTACCTTTTCTTCGACTACTTGAGTGTGTTGGAGTCTTGTTTGACTGGATTTGATCGTTAGTGTTTTCCATTTTCTATCGATTTCACATTTCTAGCCCTAGGGCATCTAGTGGCTTTGTGTGTCGAGCCTTCCGTAGGTGTTTTTAGTCTTCTATTGGTCCAGTCGACTCTATGATTGCTCGCTTGCACTCGTTTAGTGGTTTTTAATCATTTTATTGCGTTATTTGAGTGACTTGCCTCTTTTTCACTTGAATTCTGCTTTGTTTCCCTTTGGGCCTAGATTACACGGCTCATTCGTGTCTTTGGGACTTTTCTCATTTTTAAAGGATTGCTTTGTGGTTTAGGGATTTGATTGTGCTTGCATTAAGTGGAATTTGTTTGTTATCGTTTCTCAAATTTTGTTTAGTGCATATTGCCATCGACATTAAAGAAAAACAAATCTCTTTTGCTTTTGACTAGTTAATGTGAATTAGAGCTTTTTGTTGTTGTTAGTGATTAGTGACTTTGAAGAAAAGTTTTTTAATTTCCATTAGCTGCATTAGAGATATTGTTGGTTGTTTGTTGATCGTTTTGTTTGTGTGAAAGCTCTCAAACTCTCTCATAGTTAGCATTCATCGAATGAAATGATATATTGTGGCATATAGTTTGCATTTAGGAAATTTTGAGACATTACGTACGGTAAGGGCTGAAAATTGAAACATAATACAAGATCAAATTTAAAATGAACTGAATGAATCTAACAATGCATTGGAACATAACACACACTGTTTAGAGGTCTAGGCTAGAGACGTGCTTCGATGTTCTTAAACCTGGTCACTTTTGTTTCCACTCAAGGTTGGGTGATTCCTCCTTCTGTGACTCAATAGTGGTCTAGTATGGAATTGTGCTCCCACATACCGACGAGTATATGGGGAGACCCCATTAGGTTATAATCCTTTATCCATAGGAAGTCGTGTCTGCCACCTTACGACCGTAAGCACCAAAACGCATCAATTGGGAAGATTGACTGCGTACGGGAAGTCTTGGTTTTCATACGATTGCTAAGGTGTATATGCAGTTTTACAGATTGTCTGGTAAACCTTTTACCTAGTTCTCCAGAGTAGTCACTTTTGATCCTTTTTGGACTCCCTAAAAGAAAAGGCTCATTTGAGCATTTGTCACTTCGAGCTCATTAAAAATTCGAAGGCGACTAGAGTCATCATTTTGTCCTTTTCTCGACTCTTTAAAGATGAAAAGGTCAAGTTATGTCCTTGTGTCTTAGAAATTATTCGCCCGCAATCACATACCCTGTTAGATTTTGTTTGTTGGCCATTTGATTGTGTGTCTTGACTCTTTTTCAGCCCCATGTGTGATTTTTAGTTTTGATGGCAACTTTTCTAGAGTTCACCAACCCAGGAATCCCCTGTGAAGGGAATTCTGGTCATTTTCCTCGTTTTGGGAATTTTGGTGCTCCTTACATGGCAACGTTGTCCCTTCCTGGGTTAACTGTTGGGTTGCCTTTTTGGTTTTTCTCAACCTTTGTGGTCCCTAATCTCTCAACTACTGGTCAATCAGTGCCTCCACCCGAACGACATCATGTTGATTCCAAGGTGGACCTCTCCCCTTCTTCACCTGTTTCTACGTCCTCCTCTTTTACTTCGCCTGGTGAAAGTCTGGATTCGAGTAACCAGGCGGCTAAGAAGAAGAAGAAGAAGATGAAGACAAAGAAGTCTCATAAGCGAGAGGTTAAAAGTGCAGCTACTGCTCCGAGTACATCTCAGGTCAGGCCACCTTCTGCTCCTCTGCGAAAGGTCAAGTTTCCTTGTAAATTGTGCAAGGATGACCATCTTCTTTGTGATTGTCCTGGCATTCCCAGGATCTTAGAAGTATGGTCTCACGATCCATCCTGCCCCTCATCATCCTTTGAAGCTCATGGTGATGCTACCCTATCCACTAGCCACAGTGAGAAGAAAGGGAAGATTCGATTCCCCTGTAGGCTATGTGAAGGCAACCATCTCCTTCACCTTTGTCCACTCATGGATAAAGCTTCCGCTGTTTTGGAAAGTCTTATAGCTTCTTCACCCAACTCCCCATTGGTTATCAGAGGCTCTCTTCAGTTCCTCTCCCTGCCGACAAAGAGATTGATTTAGATCCTTCTCTTCTCCATCCTCCTCTTTTCGAACATGGCTGTGCTCAGCCTGTTCGGGACCAACCATTGGTCAGAGAGAGTGTCAACCTGGGTTCACCACCTGTTGATCACTCTGTTTTGGAAGAGCGTCATGCTCATGTTCTTCTCGTCTCGTCAGATTCTCCTGAGTCCGAAAACTAAAGTCTGAACTTGTAACCAACTTCTACACATGAAAATCAAACACTAGTGATTGCATGGCAAAGCAAAATCAGTGTTTTTGTGGGCAGCAAAGTCATCCTAGTCACAGCTCCTGATCC
>APFE031759227.1:0-12093 GCA_000404065.3 Pinus taeda | reverse complement strand
AGGCTAGAATAGGGTAGAGTAGGCTAGGCTTGGCTAGAGTAGGGTGGTGTAGGCTAGGGTAGAGTAGGCTAGGCTAGGTTGGGCTAGAGTAGGCTAGTAGGCTAGGCTAGGCTAAAGTAGGTTAGACTAGGCTAGGAAAGAGTAGGTTAGGGTAAGGTAGGCTAGCCTAAGGTAAGCTAAAGTAGGCTAGACTAGAGTAGGGTAAGGTAGGGTATGACTTAGAGTAGGCTAGGCAAGAATAGACTAGACTAGAGTAGGCTAGGGTAGAGTAAGTTTGGCGAGGTTAGGCTAAGATAGTGTAGGTTAGGTTAGAGTAGGCTAGGCTAGAGTAGGCTAGAGTGGGTTAAACTAGGCTAGGCAAGAGTAGGTTAAGCTATAGTAGATTAGGGAGTAGGTTAAGCTATAATAGATTAGGCTACGGTAGGCTAGCCTAGGGTAAGATAAAGTAGGCTAGAGTAGAGTAGGGTAGGCTAGGGTTGGCTAGAGTAGGTTAGGTAAGAATATACTAGGCTAGAGTAGGGTAAGTTAGGATAGGCTAGGCTAGGCTAAGCTAGTGTCGGTTAGGCTAAAGAAGGTTAGGCTAGGCTAAGCTAGTGTAGGTTAGGCTAGAGTACGTTAGGTTAGTCTAGGCTAGGTGAGGTCAGGCTAAACTAGGCTAGTATAGGCTCGGCTGAGGTGGAGCTAGGGTAGGCTAGGGTAGGCTAGAGTTGGCTAGGATAGGGTAGGATAGGGTAGGCTAGAGTTGACTAGGCTAGGGTAGGCTAGAATCTGCTAAGGTAGTCTAGGTTAGGGTAGACTAGAGTAGGCTAGGCTAGGCTAAATTAGGGTAGACTAGGCTGAGATAGAGTAGGATAGGCTAGGTTAAGTTAGGCGAGAGTAGGCTATGCTAAAGTAAGGTATGCTAGGTTAGGAGAGAGTAGGGTAGGTTGGGTGAGACTAGGTTAGGCTGGGCTAGAGTAAGTTATGCTAGATTAGGATCGAGTAGGCTAGAGTAGGCTAGGCTAGGCTAGGCTAAAGTAGGCTAGGGTAGGGTAGAGTAGGCTAGGCTAGGCTAGGCTAGAGTAGGTTAGGGTAGGGTAGAGTAGGCTAGGCTAGGCTAGGCTAGAGTAGGCTACGGTAGGGTAGAGTAGGCTAGGCTAGGGTAGGGTAGAGTAGGCTAGTGTAGGGTAGAATAGTATAGGCCAGGCAAGAATAGACCAAGCTAGAGTAGACTAGGGCTATGCTAGGTGAGGCTAAGCTAGTATAGGTTAGGCTAGAGTACGCTAGGCTAGAGTATGCTAGGCTAGGCTAGGCAAGAGTGGGTTAGACTACGCTAGGCAAGAGTGGGTTAAGCTATAGTAGGTTAGGCTATGGTAGGCTACCCTAGGGTAAGCCAAAGTATGCTGACTAGAGTAGGGTAGGGTAGGTTAGGCTAGGCTAGGCTAGGCTAGGCCAACCTAGAGTAGACTAGGCTGTAGTAGACTAGGGTAGAGTAAGTTAGCCTATAGTAGGTTAGGCTACGGTAGACTAACCTAGGATAAGCCAAAGTAGGCTGACTAGAGTAGGGTAGGGTAGGCTAGGCTAAGCTGGTGTAGGTTAGGCTAGAGTATGATAGGCTAGGCTAGGGTAGGCTAGAGTCAGCTAAGCTAGGGTAGGATAAGGTAGGCTAGAGTCGGCTAGGCTAAGCTAGGATAGAGTGGGCTAGGCTAGGCTAGACTAGGCTAAAGTAGACTTATGCTAGAGTAGGGTAGAGTAGGCTAGGCTAAGTTAAGAGTAGGGTAGAGCAGGCTAGGTTAGAGTAGGGTAGAGTAGAGTAGGCTAGGCTAGTCTAGGCTAGGTTGGGTTAGGTTGGGTAGAGTAGGCTAGGCTACGCTGGAGTACAATAGGGTAGGTTAAGCTAAATTAGGCTAAAGTAGGATAGGCTAGTTTAGGCTTGAGTAGTCTAGTAGGTTAGGCTTGGCAAAAGTAGGTTAGAATAGGCTAGGAAAGAGTTGGTTAGGCTAAAGTAGGCTAGCCTAGGGTAAGTTAGAGTAGGCTAGGCTAGACTAGAGTAGGCTAGGCTAGGGTAGGATAGAGTAGGCTAGGCTAACCTAGAGTAGGATATGCAAGAATATACTACGATAGAGTAGGCTAGGGTAGAGAAATTTAGGTTAGGCTAAGCTAGTGTAGGTTAGGTTAGAGTATGTTAGGCTAGAGTAGGCTAGTAGGATTGGTTAGGCTAGGCAAGAGTAGGTTAGGTTGTAGTAAGCTAGATTAGAGTAGGCTAGGCTAGGCTAGGCTAGGCTTGAGTAGGGTAGGGAAAAATAGACTAGGCTAGAGTAGGCTAGGCTAGGCTAGAGCAGGCAAGGGTAGGTTAGGCTATAGTAGGCTAGACTAGATTAGGCTAGGCTAAGGTAGGCTAAGGTAGGCTAGCCTAGAGTAAAAGCTAAAGTTGGCTAGACTATAGTAGGGTAGGCTACAGTAGGATAGGCTAACCTAGAGTAGGATAGGCAAGAATAGACTAGGCTAGAGTAGTCTAGGGTAGAGTAAGTTAGGTTAGGCTAGGTTAGGATAGGCTAAGCTAGTGTAGGTTAGGCCAGAGTATGTTAGACTAGAGTAGGCTAGGCTAGATTAGGCTAGGCTACAGTAGGCTAGTAGGCCAGGCTTAGCTACGCCAGAGCAGGATAGGCTATAGTAGGTTAGACTAGAGTAGGGTAGGGAAGAAAAGACTCGGCTAGAGTAACTTAGGCTAGGCTAGGTTAGGCTAAGCTAGTGTAGGTTAGGGTAGAGTACGTTAGGCTAGAGTAGGCTAGGCTCTGAGTAGGCTAGTAGGCTAAGCTAAGCAAGAGTAGGTTAGGCTATAGTAGACTAGACTAGAGTAGGTTAGGCTAAGGTAGGCTACGGTAGGTTATCTTAGGGTAAGCTAAAGTAGGCTAGACTAGAGTAGGCTAGTCTAGGTTAGGTTAGAGTAGGCTAGGCTAACCTAGAGTAGGTTAGGCAAGAATAGACTAGGGTAGAGTAAGTTAGGCAGGCTAGGTTAGGCTAAGCTAGTGTAGGTTAGGGTAGAGTACGTTAGGCTAGAGTAGGCTAGGCTCTGAGTAGGCTAGTAGGCTAAGCTAAGCAAGAGTAGGTTAGGCTATAGTAGACTAGACTAGAGTAGGTTAGGCTAAGGTAGGCTACGGTAGGTTATCTTAGGGTAAGCTAAAGTAGGCTAGACTAGAGTAGGGTAGGCTAGGTTAGGTTAGAGTAGGTTAGGCAAGAATAGACTAGGGTAGAGTAAGTTAGGCTAGGTTAGGCTAGGCTAAGCTAGTGTAGGTTAGGCTAGAGTATGCTAGGCTAGCTAGTAGGTTAGGCTAGTAGACTAGGCTAGGCTAGGCTAGAGTACGTTAGGCTATAGTAGTTAGGCTAGGCTAGACTAGGCTACAATATGCTAGGGTAGGCTATGCTAGAGTAGGATAAGCTAGGATATTCTAGAGTAGGCTTGGCTTGGTCATGCTATGCTAGGTTATGCTAGGTAGCTAGGCTAGGTGAGGCCATGCTAAACTAGGCTAGGTGAGGCCATGCTAAACTAGGCTAGGTTAGTCTAGGTGAGGCCATGCTAAACTAGGCTAGGTTAGGCTAGGCTAGGCAAGGCTAGGCTATGCTAGGCTAGGCTAGAATTAGCTAAGCTAGGGTAGGATAGGTTAGGGTAGCATAGAGTAGGCTAGACTAAAGTAGGTTAGGCTAGATTAGGACCTACTAGTGAAATCCAACAAAAAATATTTCTTCCTCAAGCTCATCTAGTTGCGCGAGCTTCTCTTCCAGGGCTTCGCGATCCATCATACCTTTGAGCGTTGCTATGCGCAGACTAGGCATGATATATTCCATAGGCATTATGACTTCCACACAATAGAAAAGCTTAAAAGGGGTTTGTCCCATCAACTTCTTGCATGTCGTTCGATAAGTCCACAATACTGTAGGTATGCGTAGGTCCCAATCACTTTGTTGAGCATTGCAAACCTTGGTCAGCGCATTTTCAAGCACTTTGTTGAATGCCTCCATTATCCCATTGACATGTGGGTGATAAGGTGTGCTCTTCTGGTGATATACCTGAAATTCCTCTATTAGTGTGCTGATCATCTCATTCAAGAAGTGCATACTACAATCACTCATCAAGATCCTTGGACATCCAAATCGCATCAGTACATGCTCAAATAGGAACTTTGCGGCCATCGTGTCCATGCAATATTTCATCAGTTGCGCTTCTGCCCAATGAGTCAAATACTTCGTCGCAGTGATGATGTACCTTGCTCTTGTCTTCCCTTGTGGTTGAATGGGTCCTACAAAATCTATTGCCCACTTCTCAATGGGTTGTAACGTCATTTGTGGATTCAAAGGCATTTCATCCCTCCACGATGGTTTGCGCATTATTTGACATACATAACTCACCTTGCAATATGCTTTTGAATCTTGATGAAGGGTTGGCCACCACAACCCTATGCGTAGGATCTTCTACGGGGTTGCTCTCGCTGCATAATGTCCTCTCGCGACACCCCCATGAGAATCCATGAGGATGCTGCTTCTCTCGATCTCTGGTAGATACCAGCGCAATATCTCATCAGTAACCATTTTGTACAGATACCCATCAATGACATAAAAATTGGTCGCGCGCACCACTAATTCCTTCTTTTGCTGGACATAGTATCCTTCAAATGAAGTTCTTGTTGTCAGGAAGTGTATTATATTCTCAAAATGACCATCCATGACACGCACTACAAATAGTTGCGCATTAGGCAATCCTTCTTCCAAGTTAGTAGGTTACTCCCCTGTTTTGATACGCGATAGATGGTCTGGTCCTGAGTTCAATCGTCCAGGATTTACAACAACTACAAATTGTACTCTTTGAACAATAAGAGCCATTTGCAGATTCCCCCCCGCAACACATGCTTATTGACTAGGTAATTTAGCGCAGAGTGATCCGTATGCATCTTAAAATGGCCTCCTAGCATGTAGTGTCGGTACTTATGGAGTACATACACCATAGTTAGCCCCTCGTGTTTAGTGGTAGAGTAGTTCTTCTCTACTTTGGATAATCTATGGCTTGTGAATGTGATAGAATGGTCCAAGCCTTCTCCGCCATCATGTGTTAGTACTACCCCCAGTGCTATACATGACGTGTCGACATGTACATTAAACTTTCTTCCAGTCTGGGAAGACTAGAATCAGCACGGTAAACATCTTTTCTTTCAATATATCTAAGCTCTTCTTACATTCATCATTCCAGCGAAACGTGACATCCTTCTTCAACAATTTTTCGATAGGCGCGGTGATCTGGGCATAGATTTTGATAAACTTTCTGTAATATCCCTTATGTCCCAGAGTAGTACGCAGCTATTTCACACTCCTCAGCACTTCCAAGTTCAATATCACTGTGATCTTCGTGGGGTCTACGATTAGTCCTTGTCTACGAACTACATGCCCAAATAGGTTCCCAAAAGGAACGCAAAACAAACACTTCTTGAGATTAAGCGCGATCTGGTATTTTCGACAGGTATCCAGCATCAGGTGCAAGCTTGCTACATGGCACTTAACCATCCAAAATATATTCTAGTCACAAAAATATACCTCCAAGAACTTAATGAATAAATTCCTTAAATTCTGCAACAACCACGTGCGAAAAGATTGCAGGCGAATTCTTCAATCCAAATGACATTACAATGTATTGATAACAACCCCACTCAGTCACAAAGGTTGTCTTGCTCCTATCCTCCAGGGTGATTTTGATTTGGTGGTACCCAGAGCACCCATCCGTGAAGGAATATGCTTCCTTTCTACCTACACTGACCAACACTTCATCCGTGAATGGAGTCAGGAGAGGATCGTGCACACAAGTGTCATTCAGTTTTCTTAGATCCATGCATATCCTTATCTCATCCTTCTACTTCTTCTCTTGCACCACCATTGGGCTTACCCAATCAGATTCTTCCACAGCCTCAATGATGCCTGGTGCTAGCATCTTATCTAGCTCTAAGCGAACCTTCTCCTTGTATTTCGGATTGAGAGGATAATGCCTTTGCTTAACTGGCTTCGCGTCGGGTTTTAACATGATCTTCATCATTCCTAGGTCCCTGATTGTTCCTTTCAGATCTGTAAACTTGGTAGGGAATAAGTCTTGGTATTCACAGAGCAATTCAATGACCTTATCCACTATCGCATCATCCCAGTAGTCTCCATTCTTTGTGAATTTGGGTTCTGCCTGTGTACCAATGTTCACTTGTTTCGTTTTCAATGGCATGGTTATATTAGGGTTCTTAATCTGCGGTCCTTGAACCTTGCGTTGGCATTCTATTTCTGGAATGTTAATCTTCCATGGATCCTCATCCTCTAGTTCAGAAGTTACATTATAACATTTGAGTGTGCGACTGAGCTGAGTAGCCCATTCAGGCTAAATCAGGTCAAAAGGATCCTGCGGTATCCTAAAGGTCGCTGCTTTCACCTCTTGTAGCAGTTCATCAATACTGTCAAACTCATCCTAAAAACTGAATGTCAACATGAATCCTTCACGTAGGATATCCCATTCGACTATCCCATGGAGGAGCTCTGTTTCTATATACCAATTCATTGGGATAACATCCAAGGTATGACATAACAGTGCACCCACTCAGGTCGGGGCTTTTCTCCATAAGCCTGTGTCCATTTGGCCTGATGCGTGTGTGGATCGTTCTGCCCATCATACTTGTTTGTCAGTCGCATCTTAGGCTTCCCAAATCATGTTATGATCATCCTCTTACATTCACACCAATCATCAAAGCTTCCCTTGTGCATACCCCACCATCTTGTAGACATAGCATGCAATGCCCAGTCCAAGGCCTGGAAGCATTGCTTTTCTGGTACCTCCCTTTCAAATGCATCCAAAAAGACATCTAAATCATTTAGACCATTATGAATAGGCAGATTTGTTACCTCTGACAACACATAGTGCATCAACTGGGTCATCATGTTGCAATTCAGCATAGTTACTTCATGTGACCGATTCTGTCAGCATTCTATTTCTTCGTCAGAGTCCGAAGTGCAGGAAATCTCGTGATCCCATGTAATCTGTCCATCCATGGTGGGATTTACCCAATCTTGGTCTCGCGCTGTTATTTTATAGATACAGTCTAGGTCATCATCACCCTCATAATCATGGATTGCTTCTGTATAATGTGATCCTTCAGCAGGATCAATGGGTACTATTACGCGCAGTGATTTCTTCTCAAAGATCATCTTTCACTTCTTCAGATTGATTACCTTGTTCATATTAGTAGCCCAGTTAATTCCCAGGAGTGAAGGGTAGGGATTGCTGTCACCCACTATCTCTATTACTTCAAAGTCAGCCAGTGCGCTTTCTCCCTCAATATCCAGAATCACCCATTGTAGCTGCGCCATGGGGATGATTTTATACAAGTTCACCATCCTTAGCTGATTTGGAGACCATTGTAGCACAGGTCTCCCTATTCGCTCTCAAGTCTGTTTTGGTGGGAAATTTGCATCTAACCCCAGGTCTAAAATGACCTGATCCATTTCATACTCTTGTATTTTCGTGGTCAGTCTCATCTCTTTCTTGTTTTATGCTTGCTAATCTTCGGTACTATACGCGGCTCACTTGGCAGGTTCCAACGCATCTATTGATGATTTCTTATAACCCTTTCACAACCTTACTGTCGTGCAGTGACTTCATACATGTTTCTAGGAAAGTCATGAGCACAGAGGGATCCATCTCTGGCTCAAGCTTATCCTTGTTCCCCGAGGTGGAGGCCTCAATGAAGCTCTTCTTATCTTCCATGAAGGCTTCACAAGTGTGCTCCAAATTGAATTCAACCTCTTCTGCCAAAGCTTTGCGAAACCATGTACTGTCTTCTGGTTGTTTCCCCTTGTCATCTCCTATTGCGATTCCACTTCTGAGCACTATATTTATGTTTGGATCTTCCTCGCATGGCTCAGACCTCATCATCTATAGGTTTGAACGGAGGTGGTAGGACCCCTTTGTCATGTATGCTAGCTATGATTGTAGGACAGTCTTTTGTTTCAGGATCAAACAACACGCAATACTTGCACGATGGATGTGTTGGATTAATGCAATCATGGGCATACTGTTTTGGTCCTCCGCAATTCTAGAAAATCAACTGTCCTCGACCTCTACTAGGTCATCCTCTGCCTCGGCCTCGTCCGTGCCCCTGGAATCTTGTCCGTGTCATCCCTGCATTCTGGTCAAGGGGTTGCGTTTTAGCCTGAACCCTATAGGCGGGAGTTCTATCCATCATCAATTCATAGCTCCTGCAAGTATGCTCATCATGTCCTACCGACCTATAAAAGTTACAGAACAGTTGTTGTGGTGCTTGTATATACTTCTATAGCAAGTGACAGTTATCCGTGGCATGTTTTACGGCTACCTGACAGATAGCGCACCATAATGTATGCCCTATGCTAGGTCTTGCTTGAGCTTCTATACTTAAAGGCATTTATCCTCCCTGTAATGTAATTTGCAAAGACCGGGCAATGGTCTTTTTCATGACCCCGACTCTTTCCTTTCAAGCACCATACCTCCTCGTCTACCTCTGGTCGAACTGTCTTGTCCTACTTCAGACTTTTCAACTCAAGGCACAGATTATTCAACTGCTCATGGATCTGCTGAACGCCTAGATTAGGATCTTGCATCAGAGCCTCATGTAGTCTCGTGGCAATATCCAAGGCCTCTGCCTGAGTTGTTATCTTCTACTGCGACAGCACACTCCTTAAGTGTGGTAGTAGTGAAGCCACAAACCACTCGCGATGTAGTCCATCTGTCAAATTCATGTTAGCTTCTTGGGTTGTACATTTCAGCCTCTGATATAGTTCCCAAGGCGTCTCTCCGGGTTGCGCAATCTCTTTGAATCCCACAATCGACTGCGCCTCAGATTTAGGCCTACTAAATTCCCTATTTAGTGCTGCCTGGATGTTTGCTACTCCAGCATTCTGGTTATCGTTAGAGTACTTAATATACCAGGTTAGTGCACGATCCTGCAAAGAACTACCTAGTGTTTCCTTCTTTATATGATCATTTGTAACACCATGAGCTTCCCATACAACCCTCACAACGAACCAGAATTGGTCCCGGTTCTCATTTCCCAAGCCTTTAAAGAAAGGCAACTTCACTGTATTTTCCATACTGAACCGTGGTGGAGGTGGAGGTGGTATGGGTGAAGTTGGAGGTGAGGGTGGTGAAGTTGGAAGTGGTGTGGGTCGAGGTGGTATTCACGGGAATCCTTGTCTTATTAACTGAATAGTACTTCGTGAGAAACTTTTGCTATCCCTTCTTCGTCACTTTACGGAGGTGAAATCAAGGGGCTATACTCCGGACCCCTTTTTCCTTCGTTCCTGTAAGTTTTTCTGCTTCATGTAGTCTCGAACATCAAGGTAGCTACATAACCCATTTTTCACACAACAACATTTTAATTAGTCACAAATCCAAGCAACACAAGTACATTCTTACAACTTCTAATTATTTCACGAAATGGGTAGAAGTTATCCCATTAAAGGTAGCTAACACAAAAAGTATTACATAATTTGTTGATTAGTACATAATCACCAGGTTTGGCTTACCTACAGATTTAATGTTTGATAATGCATCTTATTTTTCTTGAAATTCTATGGTAGAATTTTCCTTAAAAAGAGGTTTCGAATTGAAATATTCAGCCAACTATTACCCACAAGGTAATGGATTAGCCAAATCAACAAACAAAAACCTTATCAGAATCATCAAGCGGACTATAGACAAAAATCATAGGAATTGGCACAAGGCATTTACATTTTCTCTTTGGGTAGATAGAATAACACAGAAGGCCTCAATTGGTTCTTCTCCTTTTTCTTTAGTTTATGGAAAATAAATAGTTCTCCCCACAAACATAGAAATCCCATCTCTCACCTTAGTGCAATTTATTAATGAAAGTTCTTCCTCTTCTCTTCGAGAAAGACAATTTTAGATCCTTAAGCTTGAAGAAGAAAGAGAAAAAGCTAAAGCCACCCATTCCCATCACCAGCAATTAGTCAAAGCCTCTTTTGATACAACCTCTGCTAGTCATAAAACCTTTGAAGTAGGAGATCTAGTTTTGAAATGGGGCAAAGCACACGAGGAAAAAGGAAAACACACCAAATTCCAAAGACTGTGGCTTGGACCATTCCAAATCATTGAGAAAATTGGTCCATCAACATTTATTTTACAAGACTTGTGAGGTAGAATAGATTCTTTGCCCGTTAATGGGCAAATTTTGAAAAAATACTGTTCCTAGAAAACAAGCTCTTCTAATATTGTATCATATTGTCTTTGAGATTCTTAGGAAAATAAAAGTTAAATAGTATTTACTTTTGGCTTCTCAAAGTAAAGTCTCTGGGAGTATTTCGATTTTTTCCTTCTATAAATAGGAAAAGTTAAAGAAATAATCATAGCATTTGAGTATCAAAATGAACCCTATTTCTTTGGAAAAACTTGACCTTGCTAGTAACACTTATTCTATGAACAAGATCTTATCTTTATAAAGTATAGATGTTTTGTTATCAGTCAAGAAAAGAATCTTTAACCTAGTAAGGACTTTCTACAGATGAGTATCTCAAAAATCTATTATTATCATCCAAAACTCTTAAAAAGAGTCAATGATTCACCCCATATGATAAAATTTTATTTTCTTCAGAGTGTAATTCTAAAATATGCAAAACTTAAAATATAATAAGTCTCATTACGAGCTTGTTTACCATGATCATAGGGGAATAATTAAACTGATATTACCAATATTGCATATCAAAACAGGGTAATAGCCAATGATCTAATCAATCAAAGGACAAGGGGCCTCATCAAGAGCTAGCTTGTTCAGTTTAACTACAACCAGTGAATGTCGTTGTCATTATTGGGTTATCAAGCCTAGACAATGTCTTTTAAGGAACTTAAAAAGAAAATTTACATAAAAGAAAAAAACAAGATCCAAATGAGAAAGAAAGAAAAAGAATATCATTTTGAATTCTGAAAATTTCTTTGGATGGGACAATGAATCATTGTTGGTTAAAAGATAACCCCACCGAGGCTATGAACTCCTGCTGGTAGTAGAGTCTCTATCTATGATAAATGAGTAAACAATAAAAACTAGCCTGTAGAAGCACCTACTATATATTTTTAAATATTAGTATACACTGATGCAAACATCTTTATTTTTATCATTACAAGAGTAAATTAGTTGAATAATTAAATTCAGTGAGTGATTATGATTTTAGAGAAATGTTGTTTAGTTTGTAACTCATGTAATTATTATTCCTATAACTCTTCTAATTTTGAAAGTTTTAGAGATTGAAAAATACCAATAAGAGATAGTTGGTTCTCCCAAGTGAATCACCGGTTGTTTTACTATGTAAAAACCCCACCATGATAGGGAGTAATAGTTAATATTTGATATATAAATGAGGACCTTTTAAATTTTTTAGCTTTTGAAAATAAGGGCTAACTCTAAAATTTGCCTTAAACCTTTAGAAAGAACACCTACTTAAACTCTTATCATCACAAATCACATCTTGCAGTTTTCCATGTAACAATTGTTAACATCCTAGAGAAAATCCCAAAATGCGATATGTGATCAACTCTCCACTGTGATTTTCCGATCGCGACACTCTAGGTTAGGGTAGACTAGAGTAGGCTAGGCTAGGCTAAATTAGGGTAGACTAGGCTGAGATAGAGTAGGATAGGATAGGTTAAGTTAGGCGAGAGTAGGCTATGCTAAAGTAAGTTATGCTAGGTTAGGAGAGAGTAGGGTAGGTTGGGTGAGACTAGGTTAGACTGGGCTAGAGTAAGTTATGCTAGATTAGGATCGAGTAGGCTAGAGTAGGCTAGGCTAGGCTAGGCTAAAGTAGGCTAGGGTAGGGTAGAGTAGGCTAGGCTAGGCTAGGCTAGAGTAGGTTAGGGTAGGGTAGAGTAGGCTAGGCTATATTAGGATATAGTAGGCTAGGGTAGGGTAGAGTAGTCTAGGCCAGGCAAGAATAGACCAAGCTAGAGTAGACTAGGGCTAAGCTAGGCAAGGCTAAGCTAGTATAGGTTAGGCTAGAGTACGCTAGGCTAGAGTATGCTAGGCTAGGCTAGGCAAGAGTGGGTTAGACTAG
>APFE031759225.1:68418-177477 GCA_000404065.3 Pinus taeda | reverse complement strand
CCTCGAAGCTAAAAACATATGTAAAATTGCCTGTAAAAGTATAGTAATTTCTAGTCAATCTGGGTCGTTCATTAGGCGAATGATCTAACGGTAGAATTTATGTTTAGTTTAGGGTTTTTTTCCCTCGAAGGAAAACCCTCTCTTTGTATGAGGGTATTGTATTGAGGCTGTTGAATATATGTGTATTCTCAGAGCGAGAAACAGATAGGTGAGACTGTGAGGGAAAACAGAGGATATTACAGCAGATCTGCTCTAGGTTGTGTCTCTTCATTTTGCTAGATCATAGAAAGGAAGGACTGGCTGTTCGGGATGGACGTAGCCCAAATTGGATGAACCACATATATCTGTGTCTCTCTCGTTTTATGTGTTTGTGTTTTTCCACATATTATATATCTTACATTTCTCTGTCATATATAATATCTTTCTAACAACTAGTATCAGAGCTGAAGGTCTATTTGGCTGATAAACTTGCAGGAAAGAAGGGTTTCTCATTCGAGTGGGAGCAATGGTGGAAGATGGTAAGTTTAGGGTCGAGAAATTTAATAGCCAAAACTTCCCGCTGTGGAAGATGCAGATGGAATATTTTCTGTATCAAAAAGATCTGTACCTACCATTGAGCGGAAAATCAAAGATGCCGATGGCTATGACAGATGAAGAATAGAAAATTCTCAATAGAAAGGCACTCAGAACAGTACAGTTGTGCCTCGCAACGTCGGTCACCTTCAACATTTCGAAGGAAACAATGATAGAGGGTTTGATTCAGGCGTTGGAAACTATATGAAAAACCCTCGGCCTCAAACAAGGTATTCCTTATGAAACGGTTATTTAGTCAGAAGGTGGATCTGTTGCAGACCATTTAAATGATTTTAATATAGTTACAAGTCAGTTGAGTTCTGTAGGGGTAAACTTTGATGATGAAGTTAGAGCTCTGTTATTCTTGTGCTCATTGCCAGAAAGTTGGAATGCTTTAGCAATGGCCATTAGTAACTCTGTTTCTAGATCTAGTACTTTAAAGTTTGATGATGTTGTCGATGCTATCCTTAATGAGGAAATGCAACAGAAAAGCTCCAGTGAGACATCGAGTAATGCTTTGAGTGTAGATTCTAGGGGAAGAAGAATGGAAAGAGGAAAGAGCTCAGGATATCATAGTAAATCAAGGAAAGGCAGATCCAAGTCCAGATCGGGGATATTGTGCTGGAAATGTAGAAAGAAAGGACACCTAAAGAAAGATTGTAGATCTCGGAAGGGAAAAGAAGGAGATGCACAACAAGAAAACAATCATGAAGCAAATGTGACAGGTGCGGTGTTACAAGATGCTTTGATTCTTTCTTTTGAAAATATTACTGATTCCTGGGTGGTAGATTCAGGGGCCTCATTCCATGCCACACCTAATAAGAAATATTTTCATGACTATGTTCAAGGAGATTTTGGACAAGTCTGTTTGGGTCATGATAAACCCTGTAAAATTGTTGAAATAGGTAAGGTTCCTGTAAAACAGCAGAATGGAAACCAATGGCTACTAAAGGAGGTAAGGCATGTTCCAGATCTGAAGAAAAATCTGATTTCAATAGGGCAGTTAGTCGATGAAGGTTGTGTGACAACTTTCATAGATAAAGCTTGGAAGGTCACCAAAGGAGCCCTAGTAATAGCAAAAGGCAAAAATGTTGGTACATTGTATTTATGCAATGGTATTTATAACTCTGTTAATGCTTTAACTTCCAAAGGAGCAGATGCAATATTATAGCATCATAGGCTCAGACACATGAGTGAGAAGGGGATGAAGATTCTTCACTCAAGAAATTTGTTGTCGGGTTTGAAGAATGTTGATTTGGACTTCTGTGAGAATTGTATTTATGGAAAACAAAAGAGAGTCGGATTTCTTAGAGTTGGGAAAGAAAAGAAGAGCGAAAAATTAGAGCTTGTGCATACAGATGTATGGGGATCTGCTCAGATATCATCTCCTGGTGGCTCTCGTTATTATGTTAGTTTTATTGATGATGTAACTAGAAAAACTTGGATTTATTGTATTCAAAATAAATCTGATGTATTTGATACTTTCAAGAAATGGAAAGCTTTGGTTGAGATTGAGACATGAAAGAAATTGAAGTGTCTCAGATCAGACATTGAAGGTGAATATTGTAGCAAAGAGTTTGATAGTACTGTTCATATCATGGAATTCACAGAGAGAAGACAGTTCCAAGAACACCACAAGAAAATGGTGTGTTAGAAAGGATGAATAAAACAAACATGGAGCATGCAAGGTGCATGAGATTGCATGGAGGATTGCCTTTATAATTTTGGGCAGATGTTGTAGATATTGTTGTTTATCTAATAAACAGAGGGCCTTCAAGTTACTTGGATGGTGGTATTCCAAAGGAAGCATGGACAGGTAAAAAGGTAAACTACCCCTTTTTAAAGCCTTTTGGTTGTGAGGCCTTTGTCCATATTAATAAAGAAAATAGAACAAAGCTTGAGGAAAAATCAAAGAAATGTACCTTTATTGGATATGGTGTTAATTATTTTGGTTATCGCTTATATGATTATGAAAATCACAAAATAATTAGGACCAGAGATGTAATATTCAATGAAAAGGACGTGTATAAGAATTAGCTGCAGGAAAAGAAATAGGAAAAAGAAAACAAGGAATACACAGTTCTTGATGGGATCACTAAAAAAGTAAAGGTGCCTAAAAATAATAATAATCAACAACCACAACAATAGTAACCACCACAACAGCAACAGGAACCCCAAACACCTGAAAGTGGTTTTAGAAGATCTACCAAGATAACTATACCCCATGAACGATACTCTCCTTCATTATATTATTTATTGTTGACTGATTCTAGTGAACCCGAATGTTATGAAGAAGCAATGCAGGTTAAAAGCAGGAAGAAGTGGGAGCTAGCCATGGAAGAAGAGATGGACTCCTTAATGCATAACCAGACTTGGGACTTAGTTAGGTTGCTTGCAGGTAAAACTAAATTGCAGAATAAATGGGTTTACAGGCTGAAGGAAGAAGATGGAGGGAAACAAAGGTACAAAGCTAGACTTGTGGTGAAGGAGTTTACACAGAAGAAAGGTTTTTATTTTGATAAAATATTTTCTCATGTTTTTAAAATGACTTCAATCAGAACTATTTTAAGTCTAATAGCAGTTGAAGATTTGCATGTTGAGCAGTTAGATGTAAAGACAACCTTTCTCCATGGGGATATGGAGGAAGAGATATGTATGCAGCAACCACAAGGATATGATGTTAAAGGGAAGGAGAAACTAGTGTGCAGGTTGAAGAAGACCTTGTATGGCTTAAAACAGGCTCCAAGGTAGTGGTATCTAAAATTTGACAAGTTTATGTCTGAACAAGGTTATACTAGATGTCACTCTGATCATTGTGTTTATCTGGAAAAGCAAAATGATGGCAACTATATTATATTGTTATTGTATGTAGATGACATGCTTGTTGCAGGGTCTAACATGCAAGAAATAAATGTGCTCAACATAAAATTGGAAAATTCATTTGCAATGAAGGATTTGGGAGCTACAAAACAAATTCTTGGTATGAGAATAACTAGAGACAAAAAAAATCGCAAATTAACATTGTCTTAGAATGAGTACATACAAAAGGTGTTGAAAAGATTTAATATGCACAATGCAAAACCAGTTAGTACACCTTTTCCTAGCCATTTCAAACTTAGTAAGGAGATGTGCCCAAATACCCAAGAAGACATGGATTATATGTCTAAAGTTCCATATGCATCAGCAGTTGGAGTTAATGTATGCAATGGGCTACACAAAGCCTGATATTGCACAGCAGGGGAGTTGTAAGTAGGTACATGAACAATCAAGAAAAGAACATGGGATGTAGCGAAGTGGAAATCTTAGATATTGAGAGGTACACAATCAAGCATTATGCTTTGGTGTCAAACATTTCTCTATAGGGATATGTTGATGCAGATATGGTAGGTGACAGAGATAACAGGAGGAGCACTATAGGATATGTATTTACTATAGGTGGAACAACTGTCAATTGGGTTTCAAATATCCAAAGTGTTGTTACACTTTCAACAACAGAACCAGAGTATGTTGCTGCTACAGAGGCTAGTAAAGAAATGATTTGGTTAAAAAGGTTTATGGATGAATTGGGTGAGAAGCATGATATGGGCACGTTATACAGTGATAGCCAAAGTGTCATTCATCTTGCAAAGAACTCAAAATTTCATTCCAAGACTAAACACATACAGCTCAAGTACCATTTCATACGATCATTGTTGGAAGATGGAGAGTTGAAGCTAGAAAAGATACACACTAGCAAGAATCCTGCAAATATGCTAACAAAAGTTGTAACTAGGGAGAAACTGAGAATATGCTCAGTTTCAATTGGTCTTCAAGGATGACGATGAAGATGAGAAACAACCAAGTCCAAATAGGAGTCATTGTCCAGCAAATGAAGCAGCGGTGGAGTTGCTACAATCATTCTCCAAGTGGGAGATTGTTGGGTATGGAGCACGATTATCATCCTAATTTAGAGGTCATTGTTTCAGCTGGATGTATACCCTAGGAAGATTGTACACCCCTCCATGCGAGGGGGACTTGTCCCCCCCATGGGGGTTTGGGGGCGAGGGAGGGCCAGAAGTCCCCCAGTGGGGGTTTCGGGGGCAGTGCCCCCGAAGCTAAAAATAGATGTAAAATTGCCTTGTAAAAGTATAGTAATTTCTAGTCAATCTGGGTCGTTCATTAGGTGGATGATTTGACGGTAGAATTTATGTTTAGTTTAGGGGTTTTTGCCCTAGAAGGCAACCCCTCTCTTTGTATGAGGGTATAGTATTGAGGCTCTTGAATATATGTGTATTCTTAGAGCAAGAAATAGATAGGTGAGACTGTGAGAGAAAACAGAGGATATTACAACGGATCTGCTATAGGTTCTGTCTCTTCATTTTGTTGGATAATAGAAAGGAAGGACTGGTTGTTCGGGGTGGACGTAGCCCAAACTAGGTGAACCACGTATATCCGTGTCTCTCTGGTTTTATGTGTTTTTTTTTCCCACATATTATATGTCTTGCATTTCTTTGTCATATATAATATTTTTCTAACAATTTTAACACAAGAAACTTGGCTCTACATGCAGTGCCATTGGCGTTGCGATTTTCCTAGGGACACCCAATGGACAAATGGCTTGCATTTTTGGATTCATGGCGATGATTACGTGCACCCTATGCATTTGCTAAGATTTTGGAGCAGAACTGGTATACCAAAATGTCAAAAAACACCCCAAAAATGACCTTTCTGCCACTTTTTGGACACATAGAAGCCGTCTTGGGAGAATCAACTTTTGAGGGGTAAAATGAGCTTCAAATGAAGAAATTCCAGATGTTTTGGAAAATAGACTTGAAGAGCTTTCCAATTCGCTATCATGAGCTCAATTGGGATGCTGGGAAGGCTTCCCAAAGGGACTTACAAGTGGCACTGCGCGTAGGGCCAGTGTCGCTGCGTATAGGACAAATTTTGCACAAGATTGCCATTTCACTGTGTTTTGACTATGACCTTGGATTTTCTCTCATGGAGGATGTTTTATTGATGTAAATGATGACTTGACTTGTAAATATGATGGATAATTAGTAGTAGACAGTAGATTCATTAGATTAAAAGTCATTTTGAGCACAAATGAATCAGTTTCCTCACTTTTAGAGGCAAGTTGTTAGGATGCCTAGATTCCAATTTCTTGTTCAGTGTTGGTTATATTAGCTCCTCATATCAGGTATGTGACCCTTGAGGATGGGAGGAGGTTGAAACAATGTCTATATATTCCTTTTCTTTCTCATTGTAAAGGGTTGGACTCAACTGGATGCTTATGCTCTGATTGTACATCATTTTGTAGCAATTGAGCAGGAGATTAATGAAATTGCAGATATTTCATTGGGATCCTTGTGGTATGATATTTAGTTTAGTTTCCTCTCTTGTGATCATATGTTTAAATGTTTTGTGTACTTCATTAATCATTTCATTGCTTCTAAGTGGATGTTTTCAAGTTGATAGGTAGAATCCATAACATTAATGCTCTGTTTTGGGAAAATATTCACAGTTTATGTTTTCTACAGTTTAGGAAGGACCCATGATGATCACATGCTCTTCCTAGCTTCTCACCAGTCTTGAACCACCTCACCCATTAAACCCTAGAGTGCTAAGCTTCATACCTACCTTTCCCCATCGAACACCCTGCAATTTTGACCTAATTTCCTTGCCCAAACTATTCAACTCCTCCTGATCCAGCAGAACCCCTTCAAATCAAATCAAAACTTGTGCTACTATACCTAGCCTAATATCATTTTCCTGATCCAGTCATCTTGGTTGAGATCCTCACGGAGAGAGCCCTCTCCTGGCCTAGTAGGGCTAGCTACTTGGCTAAGTGTGGTTTGTGGTTACCTTGGCATTGCCTTCCTTCAGCCTGAGGTTCAATCCAGGTAATAAAAAAATGCACTTAACAATAAACTTAATTTAAAAATAAAGAGTAATATGTAAACCCTTGACTACTCATTAAAATGTAGAACTTAATCAAGTGAGCTAAAGAATTTTGTTATAAAACATGCGATGAGAAAGGGGGGATTTTTTTAGTTCTGTTTTTTTTCCCTCCTAAATATTTAGGGATTGCACACTTCCCAATGTATGTATTCCTTTATAATTCTAGCACTTTGTTCCTACTATGCCCACTCCATGCCCATTATATCTTAGTTTTTATCCCTGTAATTCATGTTGTTTCACCTCATCATGTAATATTTCATTCAAGCTCACCCCATGACTAAGCTGACCTAGAAAAATGTGCATGTCAAGAAGTCTTCCATTCCATCTTACTCTAGGCTTTGGAAAACTTCAACAAGGCCAGATCCATATTTTGAACCTCATGCAAGCTTGTATATGGAACATACACTATTTCTCACACATGTCCTAGTCATGCACTGTCTACCTTCCTTTCATCTAAGGGAAGTTTTCAAATTCATGCCTAGGGAAGATTCAAAAATCTCATCTCAATACCTGAATTCTCTAAGTCATTTCCTATAAAAATTTACCTTTATGGTTGAATCTGAAATATTATTTACAATAATATCTATTTAATTTTTATCCAACCAAAAACACAAGGAAAGCCGAGAAGAAAAACATGGAAACAATACATTTCAGGGGGAGAAGATTCATATCTCTAAGGGCTCAATCTCCTTTATGAATTATAGTTGGAGAACATCTTATAATAACTAATTTATTATAGACCTAAATCATCACCTTTAGTTCCTTTTAAGCTTGTTAAACCACTTAACAAATATACTAAATATTCATGATAAATGAGCATACCAAAGAACCCTAGCAACTACTTACTAACATGAGAAACCTGATCTTGATTTTCATATGTTCAACGCAGAATATATAGATAGGAAACCTACATTTCATATCACAACATAAGTAGATAAAGGGACATACCATTGGCACATCAAAATATGGTATATCATGTCATATATTCTTATCACAAGCTAAGACATTCCAAATGCATCTAACCATATCTAAGGTATCCATTGACAACAACAAATCCTAACTAGAAATCAATCCTTGGTAAGGCATCACATCAAGTTACTCCTAGCTTCTTGAAAGACTTAAAAGGAAGCTAGGATGAACACCAACAAGTTTACCATTAATCTACCACATGCATCATAGAATTCTTTAATGATATTTTCGAAACTTGCATCCCAAAATCTCTCTTATGTTCCTCACTTATATAGCACTCATGTCTTACTCTAGGGTTTACATTACTCAAATCTTGGGCCTTATTTCATCACACAAGTACAAAGGTTTCAAGAAAAATAATACTTCTATAATTTCAAGATTCCTATCAATCCCATGATTTGCAAACCATAAAGCTTAGGGCTTCTTCCCTTGTATCACACAAGAATGAAGACCTATAATAATGTTATAATGGGATATCAAGGGTACATTGGTATAAGCTCCATATTCACTAAGATAATCATGAAATTAAGATCAAAGATTCACCTACAGCTCTTCTGCTCCATTTTTCTCTATGGTTTACATCACACAAACCATATGTCTTCATCTCTTACATCACATAAGCGTTATGGCCCAAGTTCACTCCTACTATTAGCATTTCTCTTCATGTCCCCTTAATGACTTTCATTACAAACCCTAGGGCATTCTCCCTAGAAGGATTCTCCAAGAAAAACTAAAAAGATAGAATAATGACACAATAGTAGTGAGTAATAGCAAAGGATATTTCCTCCTTTTATATAAAGTAGGTGACGAAACCCAACATAAAACATGGACTGGGTCCACACAAGTAACCCTAGAAGTATAGAAGGAAATCATACATGGAACCATTTAAAATATAATGGTGAAACTATGGTTTTACCCAACCCTAAGGTGTTTCACCCTCCAAGCATGATGGCCCTTGGGTCCAATACCCATTTTGCAAGATGGTGTCATACTTAACAAGTTGTTAGACCAGAGTTCCATCTTACAAGGTTGTTCATTCTCCAAGTTTTATCATATCAAGTAATCCTCCTTTAACTATGTGCCACATATCATCTTGTGCCAAATCCTCCTTGACATGTGTGCCAAGTTAGCTAGGTTAGTTACATGCTCTGATGATTCTTCTTAACATATATGTCTAAGTCCAAAACCAACCTCCGTGAAGTATATTCCTCAACTAAAGAATCCTCAAGTCAAGCATCCAACCTCCAAGGTGTGTGTCACATCATCCCATGTTCTTAGGGATTATTGTTGTCCTCTAAGTATTTAGTTCCTATCACAATCAAGACATTGACTCCCCTGTTACGTGCACCTAATGGGTTAGTCGTCATGGCACATACAATAACAACCTCTTAGGTAATTAGATTGTATAATTCTATCTATTAAGCCCTATATAAGCCCCATGTTAACAAAAAAAACCCTTTTTAAGCCATAGATATTATGTTATTACATTTCTATTGTTATATCATTATGTAGACTAGAACCCCTCATAGTCCCATTTTATTATGATTGTATCCCTTGTCTCCTATATACTAAGGAGACATAATCTTAGTATCATCAAATATCATCTTGTTCATTGTATTTATTGTATAAGGAGGTTTCCCCCTCAAATTGAATTGTAATTATTGGTTTCTTACCATTTTTAAGGCACAAGGATCATAACATTTTTGGTCTCAGATCTCTTGATCCTAGGGTTTTGCTGCTTCAAACAAGTCATCATGGCATTTCCGCTATAACTTTTTTCTACGCAGTTTTAGATGGTGAAACTTGGACATTACTTACAATACATCCCAATTAATTTCTATTTCATGTTTTATATTCTACTTCACTATATTTTTGGAGACATAATCCAGGTAAGTGAGGGTTTCTAAAGTTTCCTCAATTTTGTCTCAAATAGGTCAATTTGGAATTTTCACTATAACATTTTTTCTGTGTGGCCTCAAATCATGAAACTTCAACCATGTTGAAGGGAAATCATCGTGAATATCTAGTCCAAGTACAAATATTGGTTTTTATTTTATTTTAGGATATATGCACCAAGGAACTTAGGGTTTTTGTATGCTCTAGAATTAAGTCTCAAACAAACTAGTTTAGAATATGTACCATAACATTTTTTATGTACGGCTTCATACGGTGAAACTTGAACCATATTAAGAAGAAATCTTGGGGAATATATGGGAAAAATTTCAGAATTAATTTTTTCTATAATTTAGGAGTCATATCCTATGGAATTTAGGGTCTATGAATAGTCATGAAATAAATTTTAAATAGGTCATCTTGGTATTTTTGTTATATCTTCTTGTCTGGAAATTTTTAGACTATAAATATTTAGGAATTTTAGGATATAGGTAGAAGTACCTCAACTACAGGTTCGATAATTATATTTTAAGAATTGGACACATGACACGCTATACAATTTTCTCATGGAAAGAGTCCAAAAAGTTAGCAAGTTTTGGGAAAGTTACTATAACTTTCAATTGGCACATCAAATTCAGTTCACACCTATGGAATTGAAAAAGATACATATCATAGTATTGCAGAACAAATTTTCATATCTATAAGTACTCAAATCTCAGAGATATATCAATCAAGCTTTAGCAATTATGGTATTCTCCAAATTAAGCTACGTAACTTACTAGTGACCCAACTATTCATTAGAAGAGCCTGTTTTTTTGTTGTTGTAAGAAGGAGGAAGGATATTATTATTTTCTAATATGCCTTCAAATAAAGATACTACACCATGAAGTGACCCATCCTTCAGCCATGAACTAAGTGAAGACCTAGAATTTAGGTTATCTCAATTAGAGAAGAAAGTTAATTAAATGGATGGTAGTATGTTGAAAGAGGTGGATTTCTAAGGTTCTCGAGAAAGGATTAAAAGAGAAATGGAAAATAAGATGAATGAAAACATGGAAGTAATATAAATGATGATGAATGAAAATAAGGAAGGAAAAAAGAGAGGATATAAGGAATAGAAATGAAGATGAATGAAAATAAATAAGAAATAGAAATGAAGATGAATGAAAATAAGGAATAAATAAAAAAATACATGATTTCTATGCTGGAAAGATCTAAAGAAATCATGAAAATATTGAGAAGCATTTTGTTGAGAATCAACCTCATATCGAGAGTATTTTATCACAATTCGGGAACAAAAGTTTTGAATCACAAAAGCATACTCACAAATTTTCAATCTAACATCCACATCATCAAGTCTTCAAGTAAACACTTAGGAACTAATACATCCTAAAGATTGATATGAGGAAATTTGATGGTAATGATATTGTAACGAGGGTATTTAAGATGGAGAAATACTTTCATATACACTAAGTGGCAACCATACAAAAGGTAAATATTGCATCCATGTTTTTAGAAAAAGACCAACATGTATGGTATCAATGGATTTGTGAAAGAAAAAAAAATATTTTGTTATATATTAGCCCATTTTTAAAGAGGAATCGATAGCACATTATGTGGATATTAAGATCAACACATTCTTTAGTCATTTGGTAAATCCTCACTAAAAAGGTCCTATTACAGAGAACATTCAATAACTCCAAAGTTGAGTCTAAGAGTGAAGAACAATTTAGAGGATAACATGTTAGACCTATTTATGGGTACTTTGAAGGAAAGCTTCCAACATGAGGTGTGTCTCTTGAACCTAAATATCTAGGCCATAATTTGAGTATGGCAAGGAAAGTTGAAAGTAAAAGTATTGTCACTAGAAAATTATTCACTAGTAATAACTATAGAGAAAATCAAGCCCCCTTTCTTAAATCGACAAGGTTGACTCCTGAGAAAATGGATAAAATAAGAACAAAGGGAATATGTTTCGTTTGTGAAAACAAGTATAGTAAAGGGTATACATGTGGTGAAAAGAAATTCTTCTACATAGACTGTGAAGATCAAGAAGTGGAAATTTCACAACATCTAGAGCTAGAAGAAACTACTCCAACAATCTCTTGTCATGCATTGGATGGAATAAGTATTCCACACACCCTCAATATAGAAGGATATATTAAACTGCAAAGGGTAACAATATTGATTGATTCAGGCTGTACCCATAGCTTAATCAATTAGAAATTAGCAAAACTTCTTAATTGCTTTGTATATTTGGCACCAAAATTTCAAGTGATGATTGTAGATTGAGGTAAGATAGATTGTTCAAGGAAGTGAAATAAGATTAAGATGAATACGAATAAGTATTTATTAGTTAGTCCCATGATTGCAATCCAAATGGGTGGTGCTAATGTTGTATTAGGGGTCCAATGGTTACAATTATTGGGAATAATGGCACTTAATTTCAAATATATTTTCAAAATATTTTTCTCAGAAGGAAAGTAAATTGAGCTTAGGGGTATCCAAGGGAAATCTAGTAAATTAATAAGCTTTAATAGCATTACAAAATTGCTAAAAAAGGGACACCAAGGTGTAGTTTCACAATTGTGTTAATTAGATATTCAAATATCTCTATCCTCTTCTCCAATGGATCTTCAAAAGGTTATAAAAATTCATCCCAAAGTGTTTGGAGAAATTCCTAAGGGTATTCCACCTTTCTGAGAACATGACCATGCTATTCATTTGCAACATAGAAGTGTACTACCTAACATTAGGCCTTACAATATTTTCATGCATAAAAGAGTAGATGTTCAAACTTATCTATCCTCTTCTCCAATGGATCTTCAAAAAGTTACCAAAAAATCATCCCAAGGTATTTAGAGAAATTCTTAAGGGTCTTCCACTTGTTCAATAACATGATCATGTTATTCATTTGCAACCTAGAAGTGCACCACCTAACATTATGCCTTACAAATATCTTCATGCAAAAAAGAGTGAGATTTAGCATATGGTTTAAGAAATGTTAGAGGTGGGCATCATTCAACCAAACCATAGTGTTTTATCTTCACCAGTGGTGATGATTGTCATAAAGGATGGTTTGTGACGTATGTGTCTAGACTATAGATAGCTCAAAAAAATGGCAATCAATAATAAGTTTCCTATTCCTATCATTGTTGAATTGTTAGATGACTTGCATGGATAAATTTATTTACTAAGTTGGTTCTTCATTTTGGATATAATCAAATCACAATGAGGCAAGAAGATATTCCAAAAACATCCTTTAGAAGACATGAAGGTCATTACTAGTTTTTGGTTATGCCATTTGGACTTACAAGTGCACCTTCAACATTTCAAAGATTGATGAATTCTATTTTCAAACCCTTCCTTAGAAAATTGGTGCTAATATTTTTTGATGATATACTAATTTACAACAAATCTTGGGAAGAGCATGTACAACATGTTTACAAGATCTTGACTCTATTGGGAGAGAAACAACTATACACAAATCCTTCCAAGTGTGACTTTGGGGTTCAATAAGTAGAATATTTGGGTCATACTGTATCACACAATGGTGTCAAGGTGGATCCTAACAAAATTAAAGCTATGAGGGAATGACCAATCCCAAATATCCTAAAGAAACCCAAGGGATTCTTAGGATTGATAGGATAGTACCACAAACTTGTCAAGAATTATGGTCAAATAGCAACACCTCTGTAAAACTTATTGAAGACGAAAGCATTTTCTTGGACGAAAGAAGCAACCAAAGTGTTTTAAGAACTTAAAGAGACTATATGTACAACTCTCATCTTTATGACACCTGAATTCACAAAAATATTTATTCTAAAGTGTGATGCCTCGGGCCATGGCATTGGTGTGGTTTTAATGCAAGAAGGAAGATCTCTTACTTTTTAAAGTAGAAAACTTAAAGGAAAGAACTTAGTCAAACCCATCTATGAAAAATAAATGTTGGCCATACTACATACAGTTAAGAAATGGCATCCATACCTAATAGGAATACACTTCAAGGTAAAACCATATAATGATAGTATGAAGTACTTCTTGGAGAAAAGATTATCTTCAAAAGAGAAACAAAAATAGGTCACAAAGACATTGGTTTATGACGTTGAAATTATCTACAAAAAGGGAAAACAAAATATTGTGGCAGATGCACTCTTAAGGAAATAGGAAGGCACAAATGGTTTACTTTGTGTTATTTCCATTCCACGATCCTCCTGGGTAAAAGAAGCAAGAATCGAATGGAAACAAGATTAGAAGATTAGCAATATCATTCAATAACTATAAGATGACCCTGATACAACATAAAAATTTACATGGATAAATGATTAGTTATGGTATCAAGATCACTTATACTTATGTAAGAATTCTAAACTCAAATAGAAGGTCCTATTATAATTACACACTTCTCCTATAGGAGGATATTTAGGGTTCTTGAAGACATACCATAGGATCAAGAAAGGTTTTTTGATGGAAGGTCTTAAAGCCATACCAAGAGAGATTGTGAAGACCCTAGGGATCCTTCATACACTAGCCATAACAAGCTAGCATTGGGAAAAAATAAAGGAGAGACTATCAAGACCCTAAGGCTTCTTCATCCATTAGCCATATCAAGCTAGCATTGGGAAAAATATTAATGGATTTTATTATAGGTTTACGCAAATTTGAAGGAAAGAGTGTCATTATGGAAGTGGTAGATCGAATGATAAAGTATGCCCACTTTTACTCTCTTTCTCATCCTCTTAAAGTAAGTATTGTGGCAGAAGCATTCATGGAAACAATGCAAAAGCTACATGGAATACCAAAGATTATTGTAAGTGATATAGATCTAATTTTCACTAGAACTTTTTGGACTAAATTATTTTCTTGTTTGGGTACTCAATTGGCTCACAACTCATCTTATCATCCTCAATCTGATGGGAAAAATGAGATTGTCAATAAATTTTTAGAAGGATATCTACGTTTCTTTGCAACAGATAAACAAACAAAATGGGTCAAATGGTTGCCCTTTTTAGAATGGTGGTACAACACATCCTTCCATACTTCATAAGAAATGTCACCATTTATGGCACTTTATGGATATCATCTTCCATCCATCACATCACCCTTGAAAGGGACTATAAATGATCAAGCAATAAAGAACCAAATCCAACACCAACAAGAGGTTCTCAAGCTATTGAAGGACAACTTGATTATGGCACAAAATAGGATAAAATAACAAGCAGATAAACATTGTAGTGAAAGTTAATATGATGTGGGGGATTGCGTATTTGTGAGACTACAACCATATAAACAGATGTCCCTCAAGCAACAAAAGAAGAACAATAAATTAGGTATTATGGCCCCTCTAAGGTGTTGTAGAGGATTGGAATTATGTGCTACAAGTTGGAGTTTCCTTGATCTTCATGTGTACATCCAGTCTTCCATGTTTCTTTCTTAAAGAAGGACATCAGTGATAAGATTCAAATCCAAACTCTTCTACCAGAGATTAATGAAGAAGGGAAAATAATACTAGAACCGTAAATAATTTTGAAACAAAGATGAAGTAGTGAGAAATTGAGCAATTACTTAGTACCTCATAAAATGGAAGAACCTACTAGTGGAAGAATGTTAGGCCCCTGTACTACTAGTGTAACCCCTTATTGTTATTAGTACAACCCCCTTATTATATTTTTGTACCCATGTAGTCCAGATATTGTTACTATTGTGCCCCATAGAAGCCCACTATTGTTATTATTATGCCCTTACATTATTATTGTTATGTCGGCTCTGATTATATTATGACCCCTTAGACTCCTATATATATAAAGGGGTATTTTCATTTGTATCATCCAAGAATTATTCATTTGTGTAATGTAAAGGAGGTTTCCCCCTCGAAGAGGCTAAATTCTAAGGCGTTTATCTCTCTTTTCTATCTTTTTGTGAGCTGGTTTCATAACATTTGGTTTCAGAGCTATGGATTCTAGGGTTTCGCTGCTCCAAATAGGTCATCGTGGGATTTTCGCTATAACTATTCCTCTACGAAGTTTTAGAAGCTAGGAAAAAAACCCATTTGAGACGAAATCGGTCTAAACCTTGGCTCCGAATTTTAGATCCTGTATCGTGATATTTTCAAGAGATATAGTCTGAGAAATTTAGGGTTTTTGCAGACCCCTGAATTACATTCCACACAGGTGACCTGGGAAAATAGTCATAACTTTTGTTTTGAGCATCAGATTGAAATTTCGTAAGAAGTTACAGAACGAGGACAGATTGTAGTTTCTTGTATACATTTTTCAGATCCAAAGGTTGAAATAGTGACACGTGGCATGTCATACAAGTTTTCTCTACTGAACTAGTCTATAATCAGGTCACCGTGGGAGATTTGGCATAACTCTTCCTTGGAGAATCCAATTTGGCTCAGATTGGTGGCATTGGAAAGAAGACGTAGAGGGCTACTGTAGGTCATGATTTCAGAATAGGAAGATCCAAAATTACATAGTTATAGTCATTTCAAGATCGAGCTCTTAAAATCAAGAAAAAGTGAGATGCGGAAGTTTGATGGCAAGGATCCAGTAAATTGGATACTAGAGATGGAGAAATATTTTGATCTACATGTGTTACAAAAGGTATATATTGCATCTACTTATTTAGAACCGAATCAATTTTTATGGTATAAAGGGCTTTGCTCTCGTAAACCACTTTTCACATGGTCAATTTTCACAGAGGAAATGATAGCACATTATGACGATACAAAGAGAAACTCCTTTAGCTAATTGATAAATCTCAAACAAAAGGGTTCAATGGAAGAGCACATTGAAGACTTTCAAAAATTGAATAGAAGGGTAAATTATATTCCAGAGAAGCAAGGGATTGATGTCTTCATAGGTACTTTAAAGGATAACGGTCAACATGAGGTTTGTTTTTGGGAACCTAATTCATTGGAGGAGGCATTCAAGTTGGCAAGAAAAATTGAAAGTGAAATTATGAAAACAAGGAATCCCACTACTCATGACTATAATTATGGAAGTGTTTCTTCTTCTAGCCTTCCACAACCTACAAGGCTTACACCACAACAATTGGAAGAAAAAAGAGAAAAAGGGCTTCGTTACAATTGTGATAGAAAATGCACTAAAGGTCATAAGTGTGCTGAGAAGAAAGTATTTTACATAGAGTATGAAGAGGAGGAAGAAAAGGATCAAGAAGCATCAGAAGAAGAGGATATACACCAGGACCCAACCCCATAGAAAGAAGAAATGAATACAATCATATCTTGTAAAGCATTGGAAGAATTATCACTCAAACTCTCAAGATAGAAGGACATATCAAGAAGAAAAAGGTTCAAGAAGTGAAAGATCACATCGAGAAAGAAGAAATGAATCCAACCATATCTTGTAATGCACTTGCCGGAATTACTACTCCTGAAACTATCAAGATAGAACGACATATCAAGAAGAAAAATTTTCAAGAAGTGAAAGATCACATCGAGCATCAAGAAATGAATCCGACCATATCTTATAAAGCATTGGAAGAAAATACCACTCCTCAAACTCTCAAGATAAAAGGAATTATCAAGAAGAAAAAGGTTCAAGCAGTGAAATATCACATCGAGCATCCACAACAAGTTCTCCAACTTTTAAAGGATAACGCCACTTTGGTGCAAAATCGAATGAAAAAACAGGTAGATCAACATCACAGTGAAAAATGTTTTGATGTAGGTGATTGGGTATTTTTACGGTTACATCTCAAGCAAGTTATTTATGAGAAGGAAATGTTGGCAATACTATATGCACTTAAGAAATTGCAACCTTACACAATGGGAAGACACTTCAAGGTAAAAATGGATCATGATAGTCTTAAATACATTTTAGAACAAATATTATCATTAAAAGAACATAAAAAATGGGTCACAAATATCTTGGGTTATGACTTTGACATCAACTACAAAAAAGGGAATAAATTTTTTGTTGCAGATGCACTCTCAAGAAAGGATGAGGATCTCGAAGCATTGTTTTGTGCTATTTCTATTATCCAACCAAATTGGATAAATGAAGCAAGGGATGAATGGAAGAAGGACAAAGAAGTGTGGCCACTCATTCAAAAGTTGCAGAATATCCCAATTCAAACAATATTGCCAAAACTTGAAGAGGAAGGAAAAATCATATTCGAACCTGGAGCAGTCACAGAGACAAGAAGCCGACTGTTGGACACCTAATCCTAAATGGGTTAGTGTGGAAGCCGAATGGACAAAAGCAGTCCAATAGACCTTGGGATGTGAATCCCAACAGTCACGTAATGTACTATAAATGTATATCATTTGTCAATAAAAATTGTATTGCATGTTTTATCTTTCATATCTCTCTTGCTGTCCATGTGTGTCTAACATGGTATCAGAGCCATGATGTGTGGCCTTTTACATGGGTTTCTCAACCTCTAATTGCATAGTCTTCTATCTCACCATTTATGCATTAGGTCTTCTACCATGAAATTCCCTGCTAACCCTGACATTTACTCAGCGTTGTCAATTCTCTGTCTCCTTCAATAGCCATGGTCTTTGTTGCATGCAGCGCTACCCTATCTGATTATCATAACTGAGCATTTTATTCTTCATTGTACACCTATCCATAAGAATCTTAACGCTCCACTAATTTGGGCTCTGTCAGAAAGGAATTTTCTCATTTTTGGGCATTCTCTGCCACTGTTAGCGCTCTTTCTTTGCAACGTCCACTGTTAGCTTGGCCATTTCATTAATTATAACTTTTGTCATTGTGTATGTTTTTGCTGCATGAGGACAGTCAATTGGTTACTGGCTAAGCCTAACAGCGCATAAAATGTTCTAAGTTGAATGTTTCAGCTCCTGTCGTTGCACATCCACCAAGTACCAAGGGGTGCTCGCATTTCAAATTGTCTGGAGCCACTGATCGTAGCTCCCTTTTGCTGCAACAATCTCTAGTTGGCTGGTGCTACAGTCGTTCTTGCACGTATAGTCGTTTAAAGGCTGAGGAGGAGAATTGGAGGTAGGAATGTTGGAATCGCCTGCATTTTGTTGAACTGCAGCTGCGACTAGAAACAGAGTTGAAAAGACAAGAACCCAGATGTAGATACAGGTTGAGATTGCTAACATTCTCATTGTGACCTGCTGCCAATACCGATGAGATTCGATAAGCAAGAAATTATTTATAACCCGAAGCGCCTTGTGGTGGTTGTCTTTGAATACACTATCGGTGCAACACTGAGAAAGGGTTTCAATAGAGGTTTGGGAACACTTTTAGCAGGTGGTTTAGCGCTTGCTGTCGCAGCCTTGGCATCTGATAGTAACTGGACATTAGAGCCTATAATCATCATAATCAGCGTTTTTACAACGGGTTGGGTTCGCTTGCCACTTTTGCGAAGCTGCATCCAAATCTCAAACCTTATGAATATTGTTTCACGGTATTCATTTTGACGTTCTGTTATGTCCTGGACTCTGGATCTAGAACCAGAGATTTTAGTCACATAGCAGTTACCCGATTTGTCCTCATTGCTGTGGGTGCAGCCGTGGGTTTGGCTGTGAACACGTGCATATACCCCATCTGGGCAGGAGAGGACCTCCATAAATTGATTGTCAAAAATTTCATGAATTTTGCGGACTCCATCAAAGGGTGTGTGGACGAGTATCTATCTCAACGAGAGCTCAAATGAATTTCTTCAAAAATCTTGATTCACAATCCAATTCTGCTGGTGCATTGAATAATATCCATTCAGTGCTTTATATATGTGTTTGCGTTGTTTGGTTCATATATAACACTGCTATGACCTTCCAGATTCATATTGACACGTTGGCATTGCAAGTAATGTTGTTGTGACTCTTGCAAGGGTGGCAAATGTATTCCTGTATATCTCGTGTGGCAAACGTGCATGTTCCATGGTATGTTGAAAGCAAAGTTGAATAGTTGAACACAATATGCTGGTTATATGGTGTGAATACCTGCATTGAATGATCAAACCTGCTCTTTTAATCTATGTGCATTGGTCGTTGAGTATGTATGTTAGTTTGGCATAAGCGTTGGTTGGAAAAATATTGGGCTCCCAATGCTGTTCGAAAAATGATGGCTTAATTCATTTGATACACAAACCCTTATCTTCGATGTATTGATATTGAGCTGGTCTCTAAGATTTGTCATAAAAAGGGTGTACTGGTTTGTATAGATTGTACTTTTGCAACGCTTGTTAACCAGAAAGCGTTAGCACTCGGCGCAAATATTGTATTGCATTCGGTAACTAAATATATTGCAGGTCATAATGATGTTCTTGCAGGCAGTTTGAGTGGTTCAAACAAGGTTATTGGCACAGTACGTGCTTTGCACAATGTCTTGGGAGGTGTATTAAGTCCAAATGCAGCGTACTTGATTCTTCGTGGCATAAAGACCCTGCACCTTCGTGTACAGCAACAAAATTAAACAGCTTTAAGGATTGCCCGCACTTTAGAGGCACATCCAAAGGTTTCTCATGTCCATTGATATTTCGAAGATTTCCATCCTCATCCATTCCATCAAAGAACTGAGACATTTCTATTAATGTGGTTTGAGCTATTAAAAGGGCACCCTCATCAATTGGAGGATTAATTGGAACGACAGAGTTCAATGTTCATAAGCATTGGGGTTGTCTATATTCTTTAAAGTTGCGGTTATTTGGCATTGTGTGCGATATTTGTGCAACATTGTCATTAAATGGAGAAAATTGATGATGCATTACAGTTAATAAATAGTCTAATCTTTTCCACTGTTGATAGGATGGTAAAAGTCAGCAAGGAAACTCTTTTTAACATTCAAACTTGCTCGCAAAATGTACAAGAAAAGATCGATTTTTTGCAGCTTGAATCACAGCTATAGCAAGAAGAGCTACATCAAAATAGACACCATTCTGAACCTGTTTTTGTTCAAAACATTGAGACAACCACCCATCAACAACATGTTAATAATGTTACAGTTCATTCAAATAAAGTAACAGTTGTAAATGCAGATGTAGAAACTTAGTCTGCACTTCCCAAGCCCATCATCAGACCTTGGGAACAACTTGTCCACAATAAGCACAGAACTGGTCTTGGATATGACAAGGACTTGTCCTTTCATATTCCAAACTACTCAAAGCCCATTCAGTTTCAGAGTGTTGGATTCATTCATGACAGTTCAGCTTCAGCTGTTCCAGACTCTGCCTCTCTTCCACGACAACAACAACAACAACAACAACAGATTGTGAAATGCCAACACTGTGACCGAGTTGGCCATTTGAAAGATCACTGTTTTGATCTTCATCCATGTAAGCACTGTCATAAAACCAATCATTCTTCACACATATGCTTCAGAAACAAACGTCCTGCAAGAACAAAGATTCATCTTGGATGGATCACTTCTTGGCAATGGGCATCAACAGCCAAGAATATATTCCAAACACATGTTAGAACTTGCTCCAGAGTATTGAAAAGTCTTGCAGATGAGTTTTCTCCATCATCTCACCTTGTATCTGACAGGGGGGGAAATGATGGTCATCTACAAGCTTCAAAGCCACATCAAGCGAGCCTGAGCCACAACCTGCCACACCCGTTTCAGAGTTGTAGCCAGAGACAAAGATGCCCATGAGCATGCCTTCAATTGGCAATCTGGGACACTTCCTCTAACAGAAGACTTCAACTTCTTGCCAATTTTGGAAGAATTCCAGGAACAAAATTGAGAACACTTCCTCTAACAGAAGACTCCAGCTTCTTGCTAGTTTTGGAAGAGTTCCAGGAATTGCATTAAGCATTCCAGAGTTGTTGGTCATCCTTAAACCATCACAGGTTGAGACTTCCCTTTTCAGGTTGAAGTTTTCCATTTTATGTGAAATGATGGTCATCTACAAGCTTCAAAGCCACATCAAGCGAGCCTGAGCCACACCCTGCCACACCAGTTTCAGAGTTGTAGCCAATGACAAAGATGCCCGTGAGAATGCCTTCAGTTGGCAATCTGGGACACTTCCTTTAGCAGAAGACTTCAGCTTCTTGCCAGTTTTGGAAGAATTCCAGGAACAAAATTGAGAACACTTCCTCTAGCAGAATACTCCAGCTTCTTGCCAATTTTGGAAGAGTTCCAGGAATTGCATTAAGCATTCCAGAGTTGTTGGTCATCCTTAAACCATCACAGGTTGAGACTTCCCTTTTCAGGTTGAAGTTTTCCCTTTTATGAGGGGTGAGACCTCCCTTTATTGGTTGAAGGTTTCCCTCTTCAAAATAATAGGAGCACTTCCTCTAGCAGAAGACTCCAACTTCTTGCCAGCTTTGGAAGAGTTCCGGGAATTGCACTAAGCGTTCCAGTGTTGGTGGCCATCCTTAAACCACCGCCCTTTATACCAACATTTCAGAGAGCACATTCAGCGTTGTGTTGTCATGCATATTTGCACATTTTGTATTACAACTCTCTTCTTGGACTCATACATAACCCTTCGGATTAAGGGGGGGAATGTTGGACACCTAATCCTAAATGGTTTAGTGTGGAAGCTTAATAGACTAAGTAGTCCAAGAGACCATGGGATGTGAATCCCAACGGTCACAACAATGTACTATAAATGTATATCTCCTGTTAATAAAATATGAACTCACATGATTTATCTTTCTTATTGTTCTTGCTCCCATGTGTGTTTAACAGATGTAAAGAAGAGAAATAAAATTGTTTATGTTATGCTTGAGTCATGGGTTTCATGTTCAAGAAATTTTATTGTTATAGATCAAGCTCCCATTGTGAGCTATTAGGATTGGTCATAAAGTCAATCAAGTCATTGTCATGTATTGAAGACCCGTTTGGGCATGTTACATATTGTAAAAGAAAATTTATACAGAGTCGTAAACCCTCCAAGACCTTGTCACAAGCACTCAATCAAGGCGGTCTTCCAAAATAAGCTTTAGATCATTCTAGAAGGTGATGCCGGCCTAGACACTAGCTCAAGCTGACTTATTTTTCATGGGCAGAGTACTATATAAAGGAGGACTCGACCTCACTTGAAGACAACTCATTCAAGCATCTGAAATAGAAGATCAAGTGCAAGAAACACAAGAAGAGAAATCTCTCATCAAGCGAAGAAGGGAGAAGAAGGAACCAAAGTGATTTTTGATTTGTTTTAGGGAAAAAAGCTCACAGTGTGAAGAATATTAGTACCATCTGCTGCAGAAGAAGTCAAGTTATCACAGTCATCCTAAGATGTTAAATCAATGAAGAAACCAAGTCAAAAGCTGAATTGCAGATGAAGGAAATATTATCCAAGTGAGAAGGAAATCAAGGGATAAAAACATTATGTGTCCCTCACACGTGCTACAAATTGGGTTTCTGAAGAGGCCAAGAATTGCAGGACTGTGTCAATAGACTGATATCTGAAGAGAAGTTGAGATCTATGTTGAAGCAATCAAGTTTGACTAATGTTGACTCAAGGAAGAATAATTGTTTCAAGGAAGTCTTGTGACTTGGTCTTGGAGAGGTTGTTAGATCAAGGGTCTTGTTCTTGGAATTAACTACTTGAAAATTCTATAAGAAGAAGAATTTGTTTTGGTTTTCCTCTTAAGTTGGAGAGGTTTTGGCCTTGGCTTATCGCCTACATCTTGTGTCCCTTGTCTTATTGTTGTTCATATTTTGATATTTGTTTGATGAAAAAAACATTATAATAATCAAGCTAAAGAATAACCTAATCAAAAGAAATAAAAAAGTATTCATAAGCAGTTATCATTTCTAGAGAAATCACTTCTTGTCTCTACACTAGATTTCTCAACATGGTATCAAAGCTAAGATCACAAGTAAAGGAAGGGTTGCTCAATAAGGGACACTCAAGCTCTCAAAGATTAAGGTTCTAGAAGGATATCAAGGGTATCAAAGAATCAAGAAGATCCTCTCATCTCCAAGGCATTTTGAAGACAAAGGCTACATCATCATCTTGAAGGAAATGTCAAAACCCTAGATCGATCAAAGAAGTCCACAATTAAAGCATTCTTGGGATCCTTGCTCAAATCATCATCACAAGGAAGGAGACCTCAAAAGATCCTACTTCTACTTGAATTGAAGAAATCATCAAATCAAAACATCTTGAAGTATACTCATCCAAGGGAAGCGGGAAGAAAGGAGTTGTTGGCATCATCAAAAGTCTCAAGGTGATCTTCCTCTCTTTGGAGTTAAGGATCACTTTTGAAGAAAACCATGTTAATCAAGAAGAAGTTTTCTATTATCTATATCATCGTCAAATTCAAGAAGGCAACAAGTTGAAGAAGAATCTTCACAAGTATATTTATTTCTACATCTGAATTTGTCGAAATGTCTTTTTGCAAGGAAAGCAACAAACTAGTAAGGGCTTCAAACTTTCTTGCATGGAAGAAAAGAACAAATTTGAACCTCATAAAAAGTGAGGTCATGGAACATGTTAAGGCCTCAATCACCAAACCTCCAAAGAAAGATGCTCAAGCACTTGCAAGGTATATGAAAGGAGAAGTAAGGGTTCAAAAGATTCTCATAGAATCCATTAAAGATCCCCTCATTCCCTATGTATCAAAATTAGAAACATCAAAAGAAATATATGACAAACTTGTAGAATTTTTCTTCGTAAGCACTACAGGAGAAGTAATCTCACTAAGGAAAGAACTCTACAAGATGAAGATATCAAAAGAAGAAGGAATAGACTCATACTTTATGAGGATATCTGAAATAAGAGATCAACTACAAGAATTAAGAGATATAATGTCTGACAAAGAGATGACTACCATAGTGCTCAATGCGCTACCAGAAGAATGGGGCAACTTCACATCAAGTATCTATTGTAAGAAGGAAGCCACTCCATTTAATGAACTGTGGTCACTAAGCAAAATTGAAGAAACCATGTTGAAGGAAAAATATGATACATGATAAAATGAACAAACTCACTCATACACTGCTATGGCAAAAAGAAAAGGGAAGTTTGGGAAATTTGGTCCTCATACAAGAAAGAAGAATATAGCAAAGGTGTAATGCTACAGATATCAAGAATATGGGCACTACAAGAGAGATTTTCATAAGCTTAAGAAGGACAACAACAAAAGAGGAAGGGAAGAAGCCCATATCATTGAACAAGTGGAGGATGCTGAAAAGAAGAAATTCAAGAAAGAGGAAGTAAAATATCTCTATTATGATTGAGATAGTCTTCCTCACCCAGTTATTTTCAAGTTTTTGTCTCAAGTTTTTCTATTATAAAATATAGCTATCATATGAATCACTAGAGGCATGATAGGATGCATCATAGCATCATAGAAGCATATGATTGAAGGTAAGAGCTCATGACATCATCTTAAAGAAGCATGAGGGATAGCCGAAATAGAAGTCTATGGTAGCCACCCATAGAAAGATGTAGCTCTTGGTAACCTCATTAGACGCATAAGTAGTACCTATGGGAAAAAGAAAGTCATCTAGTATAGAGCTCATCATAAATCATTCAAAAGGAGCATTTGTAGGATGAGGATGATCAAGATCCTCTGTTGGAATCTTCATTGGAAGGTTCACCTACTAGAAGAAGCGTCTCTTCGGGAATTCCAACTTGTATGGGATTCATGGGATAATGGTATGACGTCAAAAGAAGTAAAGCAGGTCAAGGGATTAAAGTTATTTCAATCAAGAAAGCTGCCAAAGGAAGTCTAAATGGCCAAAATAAAGAGATGAGGTATGTATGCTTGTACTTGATAAAATAAATTCATGTCATATGTTTGCAGATATCATGAATGAGTGCAGTTATTTTAATCAAGAAAGCTGCCAAAGGAAGTCTAAATGGCCAAAATAAATAGATGAGGTACGTATGCTTGTACTTGATAAAATAAAGTCATGTCATATGTTTGCAGATATCATGAATGAGTGCTCTACCTCAAGAGCATGATCAAAAGAAATGATCTCCTCCAGTGAAAGGATGCATGAAGGCATGGTTCACAGATTGACTAGATCAAATCAACATAATATGTCCTCATATGAAATATGAGGTAGTTGACAAACATTAAAGGAACTATAGTTGGAAGTTTGTGGAAGGAAATGTGTGAATAGAGAAAGGAAGAGATCATGAAAAATGCAACTATGGAGAAGGTAATCAACATCCAAGGACTAGAAGATTTGATTATGATATCTCCATGGAAAAGATATGAAGATCGTGATAGATTCTGAAAAAGAAAGAGACCCTTGATGTTGTATATATTTTTGGAGATGTGTCAATATATATGAAGGATGTTGATGCAAACAAGGAGATGTCATGATGAAAGACCATCACAAAGGTATTTTTTGATTTAATGTCCATTTTGTATTTTTGAATAATATTTGGATGGGCTTATGCAGGGATACCAAAGGAAGAGTTGTAAATGTCATCTACGATTGACACTCATGTGGTAGGATGAAGGATCTTGAAGGAAAGATGATGCAAAGAAGCTAGCAAGGTATAAAGGAAAGGGAAATATGGACTAATGGATCACTTTCCAATGGAAGAAATGATGATACAACTTAAATGATGAATGAAAGTGATGGATGGTTAATGCCCTTCGAAGAAGTCCTAAAAAGATGAAGACTCCTGAGTAAAGAAAATGAAGTTCATGACAACGAAAGGAGGAGCTCTTCAAGAAGTTGGTTGTCCCATAATCTCCATCTAAAGAGTTGTTGTAAGCAAGTCCCTGGTCAAGAGGGAGCTTGGTCAAGTCCCTGATTAAGAGGGAGCTTGAATATATTCCTTTTATGGGAATGGGTACATTCCTTCACTGGAATGGGCATATCCTCCTTAATTGAGAGGGAGAGATAAACACATAATTCTTGTCTTCACTTGGGAAAATAGAATGGAGGATTAGGTAAACATCTGGCATCTGATACTCTTTGAGGATGTGGTAAGGCATCGAAGATAAGATTAGTCATAGAGGACCGATATTCTTTGACAAGCGAGAATCCAAGATAAGAATAGTCCAGGTGGAACATACTTTGAGTGAACCTAGGTGGGGTATGTTCCGAGAGAGGTAATGATGAGGGTGTCTACAAAACATCGATCTTGCCAGCATTGTGCTATGATATTGTGGAGAGATAGCGCAGTTAGCCAAGGCCTTCTTATGTGACAATGCTCGATGATATGATGCTAAACAAATAGGTTACCAATCTGACTCTTCTTATGAGAATTCTTCAAATTGAGAATGTCCAAGTACCTAGTATGGATTATGAATACCTCCCTAGTTAAGAGGGAGTGTTGAAATATGTAACTAGGTTCGATATTCATAATGAAATGTGTACTAATGATTTTATGTAATTGATGTAAATAAGAAAAATAAATTATTTATGGTAAGCTTGAGTCACGGGTTTCATGCTCAAGAAATCAATGGGGGCTTTGACCTAAAACATGGTGACCCAAGCATGAAACCCTTGCTTTAATAAGTCACAATAATAATAATAAATATTATTTTCTTTATTATTTTGACAAGTAAATTACATAATGACTCAAGTACATTATTGAAGACCGAACATAGTTACTTTTTCCAACACAAAGTAGTTTTTAGGCACATCATTTTATTCAATAACTCTAGAAAATCATAAATGTACTCAACCATAAATATTAAAGATTTATACTTAGAATAAACATGAATATTCAGAGTAATGAGAAGGTGCTTACCTTTTTTAAAAGTTGAATACCAAATAATTGATTGGCACAAAACGGTTTTCCACCCCAACTGTAGGCAATTCTCTGTGGACACCACCCCCTAGCTAGGTTATGTGACCATCAAGGCAAAGAAGGCAAACTTAGGATTCTCTCAAGTCATTATTTCGTCCTTGAAAGAAGGCAAACTGAGGATTCTCTCAGGTCATTATTTCAACCCCAAAAACCATGAAAGAGCAATCAACCAACTCTCAATACCTACTCCATGCAATAAAAAGGAAATGTTTTTTTTCCTTGCTCAATAGCGCTTCAAAATTTCTCTTCCCTTCAGTTCTCTTTACTGTGTACATATAGAGTCCATATTCTGTCCATTTTCAAGTTCCAACTCCAAGAGCTTTTCTCCTAGATATTGGATAATTTTACGATCAACTTTCTCTAGGGATTGTAAAGATGTGTCTCTAGTCAATTTGACCTTTCTTGCTATACATTTTCTTTTTTCATCTTCTTTATGTATTATTCTCTTCCTCCTCTTTTCAAGGTTCTAACAACTTCCGTGCATGGGCTAGTCAACCCCATAGTATGCCAACCTTATTTTTCCAAGCTAAAACTTTGTTTTCTACTCCTAAAAACAGTTCTCCCTTATCTATTCAACTTTTCCCTCCTTTTTTATAACTGAAAGATGGGAAATAAGAGTCCTAAATCAACTTCTTTTTGTTTTAATTATGCGGGATACATATTTCCAAGAATATAAGAGGCGGTTGCCTAGGTCTAGGAATTGGTTTCATTCGTTTTTCTTATCTCCAATTTAGATAGCTAGGGTGAACATCATAGAAGAGTGAAGATTAAAGTAATGACAAAATGGATAGGAAAGGAGAAATAGATAATTACACATATAAAAATCCATTATATTCCCCTCACATTTCCCCTCTTCTGGTATCACAGCCCTTTCAAGTCCTCATGCTTAGTGGGTCTTGGATCTACAAAATAACAATGTTTACAAGTATTCAATATCACCATGACATGTCTATCTTGTGGTGTAAATAAGGCATGGTAATAAAAATATATATATATGCAAAATGATTTAAATATTGAAAGTTGGAGATTACATCCTTTCCCTTGGAATAACATCATCCTTGTTGTTATTTTCTTGAAGCAATGTTTATGACTAAAATAGGAATGGATGGGCCTCTCTCATAACATCCTCCATCTTCCATGTAGCCTTATTTGGTCTAAAGTTCTTTCAATACACTTTCACTTGAACAATGGCTCAATGTCGAATCAATGGTACTTTCTTGTCTCGGATGCACATGAGTTATGGTTGAAATTCTCCCTATGATTCCACTTGAATCACACTCAATCAATTAAATGGATTCCTGTACATGTTTCTTAAGCAATGAAACATGGAAAAAATGTGTTTTAATGTTAGCATTTTGTTATTGTTTGCATAACTCTTTTGCTTTTCTTAAGCTTCTTTAGATTATGTTTAATCTTGATAACCTATTGTTCTATTTCCTTGAGCATTTCTAGTCCAAGCACGACTTTTTTCACTGATTATCCCAACTTACTGGAATATTGCATCTTATGCCATAAAGAGGAGCCTCAAATGGATTCATTCTCAATGATGTTTGATATCCATTGTTATAAGAAAACTTTACCGTGTGCAAGTAGTCCTCTCACTTAGCCTGTTTGACATTCAATTAGATATTATCACAAACATATCACTTAAAATATCGAAGCATCACTAAAGAAGTTTCACGCCAATGCCTTTCAACTTGTTGACCACTACGTGTCAACGACCCATAACAGTACACCCCCCTTTTCTCCGCAAAAGGGATGCGCTTGATCGATGTGACCTTGTCGTCCAACTATCATCATCAGCTTGATCATCATGTTATAATGTAAACTCATTCTGCATGTATATGATATAAATAATCTCAGTAGAACTGTGTTATATATGTAACAACCTAGGTAAACTTACCTTTCTAATGATGATCTCCATTCTGAGAGGTTTTTTGTTTCACCGATCCATTCTCAAGTGGTCAGCAAAGTTTTTCCTTCAAATCTTAGCCCAAAGCTAGAATGGATTTTGTCACTAAAATCTTAGGCGAGTCCTAGTGTTCTAGATCGAGTCCATGTAAAAGTGATTTGAGAATAATCATAACTGTTTAGTTAAGTTATTTTATTACAAATTGTTTGGTCTGTTGGATTATATTTGTGACACAGAAATGGGTAGTCTGTGAGGGTCTACTACAAATGGGTTTTCTCTCTTATGATGTAAAAAATATTAAAATCATGATGTAAAGTGTCTGGAGGGTTGGAAAATTAATTTATCCCCTCATAGGTTAATTAATTACATTTTTCTGGCTTAAAATTAGTTAAAATCCTAAGCCAGAAATTTAATTAATTCTAGGTCCTAGGTAAATTTAAATTCTCCAAAAAACAAGTCCTAAAAAATTAAATTTAAAAAGTCTCGAGACTAAGGTGAATTAATTATTTTGCTAAATTTTAAACTTTTGATCCCCGGGGTTTAAGTAAAAGTCAAATTTTTTGGGAAATTAACTCAAAATTTTTGTTTTTGGGTTAATTAAAATTTTCAAATTTCCCCAAATATTTAAATATTTCGACGAATGAGATTAAGAGAAATTTTAATCTTCATCAACAGTCAAGATTGCTTTGACGAGGATCACTCAACTTAGTTGTTGGAGGATTTATCTTTAAATAGGAAGTCATTTGTCAATTGATTCATTCAATCTTTGAGTCGTGTGTTTAACAAGAAGCTCTGGTGGTTTTTTTTTTTTTTTTTCAATTAATAAAGACTTTGGGGTTAAATTCTTTTGGTGTTACTCCTCATAGGAATATTGTAAGATGTGATGTTTTCATGCATATTTTTTTCTTCTAAAGCCATTGATGATAGCTTTTGAAAGGTGATTTGGGTATAGGTATCTTGCTTAGTCGTTCGGGTTTGAATAATAATTTAAATTTGGAACGTAATAACAGATATCTCTATTTGTCTTAATTTTATTATTATTTTATTGCTCTATTTTTAATTGTTAGATTGAGTTTTGCATGGAAATCTTGATTTAGATCCTTGGACGTTAGGGTAAGTCTTCAGTTGGACGAGACAACTCCTGATTTGTGTTTCCTGAAGAGCCCAACTAAATTAGCACCCCCTTTTAAAATTTAAAAAATAAAAAATTATATATATATGTGTGTGTGTGTATGCGCGCGCACAACATAATGATAAGATCTGGCTATTAAAGCCTTAGCTTGCAATTATTGTAATTATTAACTGGGTTTTGGAGTTTTTATTTCAACATTGTATATATTCGTTTCTGGTTTTTTTCTTTTTATTTTTTTCCAATTGCACATCTATCTAGAAAAATAGGATGAGTCTGGATCTAGTGCCCTAGAGCGTAGGTCGGATCTCTGGGGTTCATTTGCATATTTCTCCAAGTTTTACGACACATTTTCATAGATAAAAAAAAAAAAAAATAAAAAAAAAAAAATAAAAAAAAAAAAAAAAAAAAAAAAAAAAATAAAAAAAAAAATGAAAAGTGGGCATCACACTGCGTCAGCTTTTGGCTTCTCCCTCAACCTATAAGCCCTTCTATCTACTGTATTTTTCCTTTATTCCAGCTCACATTTCCTTCTTCCATCATTGTTATTCCTCCCTCATCTTCGATCTGCACAAGAGACAATTTCTCTCATCGTTGTTGCCTGAGTTTTGCTCTATTCCGCTATTCCCTTGAACCTGCACTTCATATCCCTTTAACCTGCATCTCTCCCTACGCTACAACAGCCCCTTCGACCTGTGTTTTATTTATTTATTGCTCTCTCCTCTATTCCATCGTCGAGTTGCCTCTCCTCAGCACGCGGCCTTGTATCCTCCTTCCTCAGCTTCTCTTTCCTGCGTCCATTCTCGTTCCTAACTGCAATAAACAAGAAAAAGAAAATAATGTGCATATTCCCTTCTATTCCTTCCTCGTGGCTCTTCGACTTGCCATCGTTTCCCTTCTCCTCTCGTCGACTTGCAACTTGCCACAATCTCCATCTGCCATCGTCCAAGTTAAACATACGCTCATAAAAAACAAATTCGATTTTTTTTTAATTGGCTTTTTTATTTTTTGTTATTTGGTTAGGGTTAGTTCTATTTTCATACAAATTCAAATTTTTTTATTTGGTTTCTTTTTTTTTTATTTGTTTTGTTTAAGTTTCATTTTTTTTTTAAACCCCAAAGAAATCTCTGAAAATAAAAATAAAAATAAAAACATTTTTTAACTTTTGATTTGTATTTCATTTTTTTGGTTGTTTCACTTTAATTTTGTTTTGATTTTTTTTTTTTCATTTAAATTTAAAAACATACATATATTTTAAAAACATTTAAAAATCTAAAAAAAAAAAAAAAATTATTTTTGTGACTTTGAAATTGCGAGTGAATTAAATCAAAGGACTTATGCCTTCACATTTAAAAAAATAATTTTTTTTATGTGGCCTATCGCCCATTAAAAACTTTAATTTATTGAAGTCTTTTTTATTTTTTCATTTTGGTCACATTTAAAAATTTAATTGCCACATTAAATTTGCTTAGATTAGCACATTAAACTTACCCAAGGGATAATTAAAATTCTAATCTAAAGTTACTTGGTGTCCCTTTTTTGTGTTAAGTGTAAAATTTTAAATTTTGTGGTAGTGATTTCTCTATTGTCACGTGCAATTAATGTTCTAAAAAACATTGACTATAGGAGAGAGATTCATTTTTCTAAATCTGAGTTATTGAAGAAAAAAATTTCAAATCTAGAATCACTGCTTAGTACTCAAGTTTCATAATTCTTCATGGGATTTAATTGCTAGAAAATTTTGCATGATAAAATTTTGGCCGTTTACTTTTAATCGTTCATGATCGTCACTTTCGCCACATTTATAAATTGATCTGGATAACTTGTTTTTATATAGTCTATGGTTAATTGAATCTCAAGTTTCATAATTCTTCATGGGATTTAATTGCTAGAAAATTTTGCATGATAAAATTTTGGCCGTTTACTTTTAATCGTTCATGATTGTCACTTTCGCCACATTTATAAATTGATCTGGATAACTTGTTTTTATTTAGTCTATGGTTAATTGAATCTCAAGTTTCATAATTCTTCATGGGATTTAATTGCTAGAAAATTTTGCATGATAAAATTTTGGCCGTTTACTTTTAATCGTTCATGATCATCACTTTCGCCACATTTATAAATCATTTTTATCTTGTGGTTGTATCTTACTTGTCTTAATTGCTTGATCTATCCATTTCGGTTAACTGGGATTTGTTTCACATTCATCAAGTTGTTAATCTTTAAGTCTCCTAGACCCCGTGTTCCACAAACTATCCTCATTCATTTCACCTTAGGGACTACCCCCCTCTACTTGTCTAGGAGAAAGTCTAAACGGAGTAAGGATCGAAGTGACAACCCTTACTCTAAGCATTGTCATGGTGCCTAGACACTTTGTGCAACAACAAAGCTCACACGCAATATTGGCATCACTGATTCATACTTCTAAGATTGCCATCAATATCTTTGACATTTCTTGATTAATAAATACCTCATGGAAATTCATATGATCCCTTCATCAACCTCTTGACAAGCATACTCTTGACCTTACTCTTCCCAAGGAGGTTGAGGATCACAAGCAACTACATCGTCAACATCTTCAACAATATCAAGTTGGTTGTCCACATTAGAGAATCACAGTGCACATGGTTCCCCTTTCTAAAGTGCTTCCCAATGCCATGTCTTTTCCACTACTTACAATTTTGGTCATACCCCTCACAAAGTTCACACGTTATAGCGTGCAACACATTTTGAACTAGTTTGGAATGCATCTGTATGCTTTTTCCTTCTTTGTAGCTCCCAATTGGTGTGTTGAAACAATGATGGGCAATATTCCTTTTCCTATATTGGAAAAAATTGTTACATTCTACAGAAAATTTTAATTCAGGAGGACATGATGGATGAGGGTTTCTTTTAGTTTCTTCAAAATACAACCTTGCTTCTCATATACAGCAAAGTATTTTCCTTACTTTCAGTACATTCATCTTTTTTTTTTTAAGTTATTAAAGTTAAACAGTCTGCAACGGATGTGTGTTTTTGTAAGTGGCATGTCTGTTGCATTCCAGCTTTGAAATCATACAGTGCAGGGCTATCTTGTGACATCCATTTTCAACTCACTACCTTTGGCAAAATCCTCTTAACATAACTGACTTTTCAAACATTGTATATGGAGTATTCAAGCCTATGTTCTTAATCCAAGAATCTCCGTTACTTTGGGAATTATTATAATCTCATGTTCTCTCCCAAAAATGTATGTCTTTCCATTGTTTACTTCAATATGAAAGAGATCGTGATCACTAATCTTCATCCTTGTCAAGTTATCGACAATATCAAGGCTGGACTCAAAGGTTTTACATCATGTAGATTGCCTATCTCCCCAAGTCACATTATCAGTATACAAGTTAATGACATAAAAATTGCTTGATAATTTCTCTGTAGCTATTGAAGCAGTGGATTTGTTTCATAGCAAGTCAGATAGCTTCAAAGTTGCAGAGCATGCTTCTTCTACCAAGAAAGCTTCAATTTTTCTTCTAGCTCAGCCATCCTTGAATGTCATGGTGCAGATTCCACAGCTACGACATTGTAGATTTATCAGTGTTCATTGAAAAATCATCCATAAAGAGATCCTCTTACCATGTTTATAAATAATCGTTGGGTTTCAAAACCCATTCTGCGATAATTTTCCTCTATTTATTCAACTATGCATTTCCGCATATATGAAATGGGACAGTTTACAGTACCTACTAGTTGTAAGAGATCTATTTCCAAGGCCTTCTCTTAACTTCCAGTTTCAAAACTCAACCTAAGTCATCAATCTACTCAAGTTGATATCTAAGCTTCTCAATTTTGTTCTCGTTTGAGGTAATAAGAAGTCGCTTTATGTAATAAGAAGTAGTGCACCATCCTCCTAATCCAAGCTTCAAAAGAAATCCTCTTGAGGTATTGATAGAATTTTTTGCCAAGGAGTTAAATAGAACATTTGGCAAAAAAAGGGAAAACCGTGAGGAATATCATTCTGGATAATGTCAATCTTTGAAACAGATCTTCTCATCTTTGTGGGAGAATTATCTCTGTCACAATATTCACTTATAACCATAAAATGAGTGGCTTCTCTGTCAACCACGATAAGTCCAAGTTCTAAACATTGCAAGAATTTTTTCTTTTCTTGCCATTCTCAACTTCGCTCCAAAATAAGAATAAATGGCCAATTACTCAAAACTAAATGTTGATGGCATTCTACTAACAAATAAACAACATTCAACAAACCCTATAATGCATGGCCCAGGCCTGCCCTTTGTCCATTGTTCTACTGTATTTAAGCCCCCCAAGGGTCCTAGGAGTTTTGAGGATTCTATCTTGAGAAAATTTTCCATATGTTGTTTGACTGCAATCAGAGTCCTCAAATAAGAAACATTAATACTCCAATTCTTCGCCCTCTTTCAAAGTTCTTAACCAATCACAAGGTTCAATCATTTTTTTTCTTCACAAACTTAAAGACCTTGCTATATTATCAACTTAATTAAAACAGTTATGATGTTGACAGCCATCAGTTTAAAAGAAATAACTGCAACAACCAAACAACCATCAATTTAAAAGAAGCAACTGCAACAGCCAAAATATATAACAATGAAGGTTTTTGATAGAGAAGAATATCCCTAGTAGTTTCAAGAAGAACTTTATGGGGGCGAGCAATTTCTGGCTTCTTGATTCCTGAATCTTAACCATATAAAAGCCACAAACTCTGCAATCATACCAAATCAATAACGATAATTCTCATCTGCTAAAATTTCTTGAAAACTCAATGATGATAGTATAAGTACTCCTAAAGCAAAAAACATAATGGCCACATGAAGATTTTCTCATCTTGATCTTACAGCAAATACAGCAAGAAGTATGCCTGTTTCGCCAATGCCAAGAAGCTGAAAAGAATCACTACTTCCTGCTTCAAAACTACCTATCTTGGACAAAGCAATTGTTGTTGCTATCCACAATTGCCACAATATCCCATCTAAAATGTAGGCAGCATCTATAAAGTAGCCATCATTCCAATTGTCTAACAAATTATATTATGTCAATGGTTGACAGGAGGGAGATCAAGTAGATACCCTTTAGCAAGCTTACAACAACAAAACAAAGCTTTTGGAATGGTATGCTTTGGATTCTCCACTTCCCTGCAAGTGTGCTAATGGAGCCCTAATAACTGAGATTCCAAAAGAGAATATTGAGATGCACATTCCAGTCAACCTTTTTATATTGATCTCAAGCCATCTACAAGAATTAAGCCTTGTGGTATTGCACATATCACATTGGTTAAACCCTATAATTCAGAATCCAGGTAGTCCAGGATAATGTAGGATACACAGCATTGTCAATAGCTCCACTGAGCCATTTCCACCATCCATGTCCCTAAATGGACAAAATTTCTTGATTGCATATGGATCTCCATGAATCATATCGATAATGTAGCATAGAACTATTTGTATTAATATGAGACATCATCAGGTCATGACAACAAAGTGATAAATGTTGCTACATGCTGCAACATTTATGTGCATAACTTAAAACCATTGAATCTTTACAACTTATCCATATGTAAATAGGATGTAATACAAAGTCCCATGCTCTTCTCCCAATTAACAAAATTATACTTCCAATATCTTTCAATATAGACTATGTGGTCAATGAGGTTCATGGGGAACACTGCCCACAAAACCACTTCAACTTGTGATGGGGGCCAGGGCAAATGGTTTGGTTCAATAGTGAAATGCTCACTAAATCAATATAGTGGAAGACTTCATCCACTAAGCATGTATGGTTTGCATGCTGAGAGAACACCAATGGAGGTGATGTGATCTGTGTTCATGCCTGTCTCTACCACTTGTTTGAACAATTGCAAAACTTCTTTGCCACACCAATTGTGAATTTTCACCACAGAATTACAATTATCTGCCCATATTTGCCCAATGTTGTAGTTGGGCCATGGCACCACACTTTGTAATGTTCCCATTAAAACCTTCTAACTTGAAAGAAATGGAAACTTATTCTGTTTGAACAAAATTTCTGCACCCAAATTTCCAAATTAACGAAAGCCCCTTTATTAGAGTGAGGTATCATATACAACAATAAAAAATGGCATCCTAATCAGCTCATAAAATGAGAGCTAACTTCCTAATAAGATTTAGCTCAAGCCAAAAAACAATAGCCAGTGTTTAAAATGAGAGCTAACACCTTCCTGCTAACATATACAAGATCTAAAACTAGGAATCTCTACACAAAGGCAAGACTTACTAGGTATAGACAGAACTATAAGCAAAAAAGAATCAATCCTCACAATCGTACGAGTTCTGTGCAATCCAATCCAATCCAATTTACATTTGTCTGATGTTTCAAGCAAAACCATAGGGCCTAGGTAATTCATGTTTCAGAACTTCAAGATAACTTCAAAATCAAACATAAACACCATTTTTTTTTTTACTCACACCATTGATTCTTAGCAGGCTAATAATTTTTTTTTTTTTTTTAGGTGGGTGAAACTTGCTATTTGAATGCACACCTCAGTACCCACATTGTAGTAAAATTTGAAACAAGTGCACTAACTAACAGGACAACCCCAAAAGTGAACCAGACCAGTATCAACAATCTGACGGATTCTCCAAATTGCTTCTAAATGCATTGTGTCTACTTGATACATCTCTATGCAATCATGTTGACATTAGAGGGAATTAATAAAACTCTATTTGCGTTCAAAGCCTACCCCCATAACACACAGGCTCAATAAAAAAGTGTGTTGATGATTTTATTGAATAGAATATAATGAATATAACTCTGTCTAGACCTAATCTACCCTTCACCAAGAAAAGGGCCGTGTCCAGGCAAGCCATGACCATGGAGAGGAATAATAATAACAAAATCTGCAAACACAACAGCATAGTGATAAACTAATATAACATTGCTTTAAATCCATAACTCTGCTCTAAATGCACTTTCCATGCAAACAACTTGAGACTACTTAAGCTTACGCCAATTGCAATGTGATCCATTTAGCAGGAGCAGCAAATGGCACGACTAAAATTCATGCAAACACATATTGCACCCACCAAAGGTAAATATTGCCCCAAGCAAATGTCATCGTAAAAGCTCCACAAAAAGAAACTCATAGTGACCAGGGGATTATGTTCACAGTTGCTATGTTAGTTAAGATAATAAATCTGTCACTACACGCTCTCCTAGCAGCAAAGGTTATGAAGTCCAAAAAAGATATTTATGAATATCATTTAAAACCCTAGGTTTGTGTGATTAGGACCTTAAGAGTTTGTAAGGTATTAATAGCCATGGAAAGTGTTGCCTCAAAATCTAGCAGTTCTTGTGAGAGGGCTCACAAGACAAGAGCCAGACCAAAGGACAACGCTATGAGGTAGAGATCCACTGTCACCACAACTCAACATCACCTACTTTCTAGTGGACTCTCACAACAAGGGAGTCTTCCTTGTATTGGTCACCTAATAGGTATTCAAAGTCTATGGCTTGGAGGTGACTAAGATAGGCTCAGGAATGGAACTCAGCTTAAGGACAAGGCTCAATCCAGCAAAGACAAGGTAAAGTGTGCCCCCCAAAAGACCTATCTAGGACACTTATGACCTAGGGTTTAATGAATTAGCAACAAATATTCAAAATCGGTCGGTTCAAACCATAAACTGGTCAAACCAGCCAGTTCATTAGGTTGTGTCTTCAAACCATTTGAAAAACTGGGTCATCTAGGGTTGGGGGTGTTTTTTGGGTCTAACCGGCCATAAACCGACCAATTTATACTAAACCAGCTGGTTTTCCCATAAACCAATCAGTTCTGTCATAAACCAACTGGTTTATTGCCAAGCTGGCCGCAGACCCCACAAAGGGTTGTTTCACGATTTTTCAAGTGGTTTTGAGGAAAACTAGGGATTGTTTCCCTCCAAAAACAACCATTCTGAGCCTTTAAAAGGATGTCTTCCCTCTCATTTTCCTCACACATCTCATATGGAGTTTTTGTGAGCTTCATTGTGAGCTTGGAGAGTGTTGAGTTTTTGTTGAGTAGCGGACAACACAGAGTTTGGGCTGAGTAGTAACCACCGTGCCTCTAAAATCCAAGGATACTGCATGGGCTTATTGTGATATATCATATGATTGATGGAAAAATGATCTGCACATATTGTCAAACTCTACTGAATGAGGGGGTATTAAATAGGAGGCCATGTAAAGCCATGTAGAGTGCCAAATGAAGTAATAAGGCATATTAGGGCAGAATACCTTCAGAACTTTGAGACTCAAGTCACTCAACCAGCTAAGAAGTTTGTGACTCAAGCAGTTGCAAAGTTTGAGAGTCGAGACTCAACCAACTAAGTTTGATCATGATGAGAAGTTTCAAGTGATAATGTTGATCACTAATATGTAGACTTGTAGTAGGCCAATGGCCCCATAGGTTGTAGCCTTTGTTTTTAGACTCTAGATGCCATTTAGAACCTCATTGATTGTATAATTTGTTGTTGATATGTATTGCACTCGGTGCCATTTTAATATATCCAACTTTATGTGGTATATATATGAGCAAACTTTGCATAGTTTGTCTCTAACAGTTTGGAATCATGGTTTTAAATCTTAAAAATAGTTTTTTTCATTAAAAATTAATTATTTCATATATTTTTTTAAAACCAATTCATTGAGATCTAACCAGCGCCGATTTGAAACCTGGCTTATTAGGTGGACCAGTCTGATCACTAGTTCCAGTTTTGAATATTATGATTAGCAATGGAAAGGGCTTACCAAGGTGCATAAGGCCAAGAAAAGGCTTGTTAAAGTTAGATAAATGGAGCAACAAGCCTTCAAGAAGCCCTAAGTTGAAGCTTGGGGTTAGGTTAGGGTTTACCCCAGGCCAAAATTACCTACGGCTTGTGACATCAACCCTAAAATGGAAGAATTTACCTTGGAAAAGGAAGCATTTTGATGCAATGAGGCTCAAACCACGTGAAGAACCCTCCCACAAGCCAACACACTCGTAGATGAATTTGGCCCTAGCCCTAGTCGAATGGCTTGTCTTGAAGGGCCAAAAATAGAAGGGAGAGAGAGAAGAAGGTTAAAAAAAATGTTATTTTGTGGTGTGGTCACCTATGTGGATGGCCAATGCTTGATTCTTAGGTGATGGAGTCTAAGGGAAACCTTCAAATGGAAATATCAATCCTATATGGAGTAAGGACAAGAAAAACCCTAGGTTTCAAAACCCTAACTATTACTTTATGAGGGTATAAAGTCATGAAGAGAGCTTAACATGAAGATTCATTCAAGGGATTGCCATACATTCTTTTAGTTAATACATGCAATAATTTGCCAAGATTTCATAGAAAAATATTCAATAAAACTAGCACAATGTTGTTAAAGTAACTAGGTTCAGTCTTCATAATTGCCTTTGTACTAATATATGATATAAAGAAGAAAGAAAAATTATTTATTTGTTTAAGAAGCATAGGTTTCATGCTTGATAGGTCAAGGCATCAATTGCATGCCTTTAGGATTTGTTATGAGTCAAAAGGAAATCAATATCTTGTCTACAAAAATTCATTAGACCTCTAGCTACAAGTCCACCTTTAGATGCATCTACAAGTCGGCCTAAAGAAGCAATATAAGTCGACCTCATTACCTGGCTATTCAACATGGGGAAGCAAGTATATAAAGGAGGTAATTTAGATTCATTTGGTGAGATCAATCTGCAATTCGATCACTTGATAAGGAGCATATTAAGGACTAACGAGAAGCATACAAAAGAAAAGGAGAACTGAAACTTATACGTCTACTCATATTGAAATCTCAGAAATTCGAGAATTGCAGGAAGAAGCTACAGGAATCTGAAAATTGCAGGAAGGAGGCACAATAATAGCATATTGTAGGTCTGAAAGGTGTAGTGAGAGGTATAGTGATATCTCAGAGGTCTGAAAGTTGTAGTAAGAAGTTGCATCCAAACTCTTGAAGCTTGCAGAAGGTGGCATCTTATCGTGTTGACTTGAGAATACTTTTGAAGAAATCTTGAAGACCTAACTTGTAGCTAGAAGGTGGATTGACTTGGTCATTGGGTCTTGAGAAGTCTCCTTTTGATCTGATTCTATAAGAAGGAGATTGTTTGGGTTTCCCCAAGAAGTGGGGTTTTGCCCTGGCATGGAGCCTACGTTTGGTGTCTTTTGTCTCTTTTATTTTCATTTTTGGTAATTACTTGATGAAAGAGAACTAAGATAATTAACAAGAAGACAACAAACTTCACAAGTAATTATCAAGCTAAGGAGAATCAATATTGACCTACAACTACTTTGATTTTCGAACACGTAAAAACCATAACAACAACCATTCCATGCAATAACCATTCAAAAAATAATCAACAACAAGAGTACTTACAAGAAATGCATGAACAAATCCTTTATTATCCCAAAATGATGTCCTCGTAGACCTCAAAATAATAAATAGGCCTTCAAGCCTCATTTTAACACAGTTTAGAGGCAAGTAGCCGCCACATATATTCTTAGAGATAAGATACCATTTCCCTATCTAGTTTATTTCCATTATGTATGTAAGCATATTTCAATTCTTTGATATTAATGAAATGAAGTTTTAGTTCTGTTGCATCTCTGTGTTTATGTTTATATTTGTATTCTGTTGCATTCTTGCATAAGTCTAGATCAGTGGTATTAGAGTGGTCTGCTCTTTCTCTGTCTTTTTGTGCATGTCCCCAACAAGGTCAGGGTATAAGGAGCTAGAGATCGAACTGGTTTAACCTTTGCAAGACGAGCCTCGCAAACCCCGATGACCTCCCATGGAGGAAAAAAAGAGAGATGAGGGAGCAGGAGATCCCTTCAAAATATTGCTCGAAGAAGCCCTCGAGCGACAAAGGAAAGCGATGATTGACAACTTTTCCCAGATCCTTCGGTGGATGCCCACAGGTGACGCATCTTCATTCGACAACCATTCTGGAGGCACCACTCCCTTCAAGATACAAGTCAACTTTGATATTCCCATGTTTGAAGGCCAAATAGATCCAAACGTTGTAGATAGATGGTTAAATCTATTGGAAGGGTATTTTTCAGTTCATTATTTTTCCAATAGGGTGAAAATTACTTTTTCACTCCTTAAAGCCGCCCCCCATGTCAAGGGCTGGTGGTAAACCTACTCTGAGTAGAAGAACGAGAGGGAACCCTCGCTGTTTTCAGCGCACCCACTTGGAACTCTTTCTGAGATGCCATCAAGGAGAGATATTACCCTATCGAGAGCTATGAAGAAGTACATAAAGTGGACCACACTATGGCAAGGAAGGGACCAAGATGTGCTGAAGTTCAAAAATATTTTTCATACCCTTCGCACAAAGTTGGGTTATCAATGATAAGGTGATCAAGTTTTAGCTCAAAAGTGAAATTTCCCAGAAATTATTGAAGATAGCGTCAAGTTAAAGTGCTCTTCGTTATGAATCCAAAGACATTCGTTTCACCTCATTCTGACACCGTATGCTCAAGTTATTGCGTTCTGATCATTTGGTCCAATAATTAAAAAATGAGTAGGTCTGCTGATTGGGAGTCCATACAACTGACATCATCCAGGGTGATTGTGCAGGGACGGACCAATTAGGTGTTGCCAAGTGTCAAGCTTCAATTTATGCAGGTGCTCACATTTTGATTGAGTCGTTTTGTGTTGTGGTGGACCAATTAGGGTGTGCCACTTGGCCCAACTAGAAGTTGCCACGTGGCACCTCACGGTTGGCCAAAATTATGGTAGGGGTCAGATAGCCTAAGCAGGGCTCGAACCCCCGACCTTTGGTCCACTAACGCAACGCTCTACAAGTCTGCCTAAGCCATGGCTCTTAACACCATAAGGATTTGACGCCTTTTAAAGTTTAACTTGGCGCAATTTTGGAAGATGGGCCAGGCTGTCAGACCCAACCCCCGATCACCACACCACCATACAATCAGGCGCAAAAGGTTAAGGAGCTTGAGACCTTAGCCCAGACCTTGGTCATAATGTTTCCACACAATTGTCAGCTAACCAGAACAGGCACCAACAAAGAGGGGGGCTTAAGTTTGGCCCTAGCCCACGGTCACTTGTTACCTACATAGAACCTTGGTGGAGTGCTCACCGGCGAGGAGTTTGAATGGGGACCCGCCCCAAGCCATATGGCCTCCAACATGACCACGATGGATCGACGCGAGGGGCTACGGCGGTAAGGACGGGTCGTTGGCCTGATCCTCGGCCCCATGTGCGCCAACATGACCACCGAACCGACAAGGGCAAGCGGTTAGCCCTGGACCCTAGCCGCATGATCCATGTGGCCAGATTAATCTGCATAAGGGTTATTGGGAAATTTAAGTATCTAACAAATTGCACCTTCGGGGGACGAATTTGTCGCTTCTACAGCGGAAAACAACACAGATTTGTAGAACAGTTAGCCTGTTGGTCTGATTTGTACGAAGAGGATAACAACAAAACTAGAGGGAGAGATTGTAGAGCTATATCTTTGGGATTTTTTGGCCTTTTGAAGCTCAAGAAGAGTCTACCTAGGGGTTTTTGGACATTCTGGATCCAATGGTGACCTCTATTTGCTAATTTGGGCACATCTAAAGGAACTTTTTGTAGGTTCAAGTCCATGGGTGTATGGTGTTAATTTTTGCAACTAGGGTCAAATTCCACATTGAACAACTCAGATGACCAAGGTAAAGTTCTAACTTGGCCTACCGATTCACCTATGAGGGATGCCTTAACACTAGGATCAATATTTGAAGGACTCTATAAGGTCACTGGAAGACCTCTCCTAACATTGGTCCATAATACCAGTCATTTAAGTGAATTATGGCACTGCAGGCTGGCACATCTTCACTATGATGCACTTCCAAAATTGAAGAAATTGGTCACTATTTTTCCCGATGTTCAGACTCATCATGATGGAGTTTTCCCAAGAAAGAAAACAAGGGGACCATTTCCCTCTAATAAGAACAAAACTCATGACATCCTCCATCTCATTCATTATGATATATGTGGTCTGATGCCTGTACATTTTGTTGGTGGTCATCTATACTACATTACCTTTATTGGCGTCTTCTCAAGAAAGACATGGATATACTATCTTAAGCATAAGGATGAAGCGTTTGAAACATTCAAGGAATTCAAACCCTTGATCGAAAATCAATCAGCAAAGAGAAACAAAGTCTTCAGATTCGACAATGGAGGAGAATACATGTCAAAAGAATTTATAGCATTTTGCAAGAAAGATAGAATCAAGAAGGAAACAATTGTGCCATATACTCCTGAACAAAATGGTCTAGCTGAAAGAAAGAATAGCTCTATATTAGAAGTTGCCCGTGCTATGTTCCATGATCAAAAGGTGCCAAAGTTCCTTTGGGCGGAAGTAGCATTCAAAACAGGGTGCCTCATCAAGCATTAGAAAACAAGACTCCTAAAGAAATATTCACAGGCATTAAGCCTGATATCAACCATCTTCATGTATTTGGATGCCCAATATATTTTCATGTGCCAAAACACTAAAGGAACAAATTGTAAGCTACTAGCAGAAAAGGTACGTTTGTGGGTTATTGTGAAAATTCTAAAGCATATAGAATTTATATTCTTGGTCAGAGGAAGGTCGAAATTAGTAGGGACATAACGTTTGATGAAGGTGCAGCTCTTGAAAAAGCAAGAGATCTTCCACCGCCTCCTCCTCCCAAGGATGAGAATGATGACTAGGATATTCTAGAAGGTCCATTTGTACTTGAGGTCCATATGGTTGATGATCCCATAAAACCTATGGATCTATTAAATCCTCCTCCAAGTGATCCTCCCTCTAGGAAGAGACCACTTTGGCTTAGTAATTCTTTACAGGATAATGAAAGAAATGTCCCCATTCGCAGATCATTCAGAGAAAGGAAACAACCATGCAGGTATCAGGGATATGTTGTTGCTATGATTACTATGTTCATGCCAAACCATCCACATTCGAAGAAGTAGTAAAAGGATGCAATGGCTAAAGAATATGAATCAAATATGAAAAATGATGTATGGGATATTGTACCTAGATTGAAAGGGAAGTGTGTTGTAACTACAAAATGGCTATTTAAAATCAAACATGGAATTGATGGCAGCATTGAGAAATATAAAGTAAGGTTCGTAGCTTGAGGCTTCTCTCAGAAAGAGGGAGAAGATTATGATGAGATATTTTCTCCTGTAGCTCGATATACAACCATTCGTTCTATAGTTGCCCTTGTTGCGAGTCAAGGATGGACTCTTTATCAAATGGATGTAAAGATTGCATTCCTTCATGGCATTTTACAAGAAGAGGTATAGGTGGAACAACCACAGGGATTCGAATTAGAAGGTCGAAGAACACATGTTTGCAGATTGAAGAAGGCATTGTATGGATTGAAGCAACCTCCCCGAGCTTGGCATGCTTGTATTGACAGTTACTTAGTGAAGCTGAGATTCACAAGAAGCAATGTCGATCCCAACCTCTACTTGCATTCCTTCATGGCATTTTACAAGAAGAGGTATAGGTGGAACAACCACAGGGATTCGAAGTAGAAGGTCGAAGAACACATGTTTGCAGATTGAAGAAGGCATTGTATGGATTGAAGCAACCTCCCCGAGCTTGGCATGCTTGTATTGACAGTTACTTAGTGAAGCTGAGATTCACAAGAAGCAATGTCGATCCCAACCTCTACTTCAAGGTAGTCCAAGGTATGCCACTAATTTTGGTTTTATATGTTGACGATCTATTTTTGATAGTTAGTGAGTCCCTGATGATCGAATGAAGGAGGAAGTTAGCCTCTAATTTTGAGATGAAAGACATTGGTCTCATGCACTACTTTTTTGGGCCTTGAGGTATGGCAAAATCCTGGTGAGATTTTCCTTTCACAAGGAAAATACATTGTAAAGTTGTTGAAAAGATTTGGAATGACTGAATTTAAATCCATGGTCACACTAATGGAAATGAACTTCAAGTTATGTGGAAATGTTGCAAGACCAGACTTAGAAAATCCATCCCAGCATAGACAACTGATTGGGGCTCTGATGTTCCTTGTAAACACCCATCCAGACATATGCTATGTAGTAAACACATTGAGTCAATTCATGACCGAGCCTCGCCACTCACATTGGATAGTTGTCAGACACATATTGAGATATTTGCATGGGTCGATCACACTTGTCCTGAGATATTCTGCCGGAAATGTTCAACTTCATGGATACTCTGATGTTGATTGGGCCATAAATGTTATCGGCAGGAAAACTACATATGGATGTTGTTTTAGCCTTGGATCTGCCATGATATCCTAGATGAGTAGGAAACAAAAGTTTGCAGCATTGAGCATATCCGAACCAGAATATATTGTCACTAGCATGGCTAGGTGTGAGGTCGTCTAGTTAAGAAAGCTCTTTTGAGAGCTATTTAAGCAGGTCCTAGATACAACAGTCATATAATGTGACAACAAGAGTGAAATTCGTTTGGTAGAAAATCCCGTGTTTCATGACAAGTCCAAGCATATTGAGATTCGATATCACTTCATTCGAGACATGGTGCAGAGACGAGCTGTCAAGCTCCATCACATATCGACAAATGAACATATTGCAAATATTCTCACCAAGGCATTACCAAAAATAAAGTTCTCGATTTTCAGAGAACAACTTGGACTGATGGATGTAGCCCCTCCGGATAAGGGGCAACATTGATCAAGGACACTGAGCATACTCTTCTCACCCTGCTTGAGCTCTTAGGGTGAGGAATTGAGATAAAGGGCTCCTGGGGTTGAGGGAACTCTAGACAATAGTGTGCTATCCTATATGTTACCCAGGGTAGAAGAATGATGCTCCCCTATCTTTATTAGGTTGGAGAATGTTGCTCCCCTCTTGGTCTTTGTAGAGTATACCCTAGTTGGCATCATACCCTCAAGCAGACCAACTTGATGGGGATACCGCTCCTCGTTTTAGCCAACGAGTAGAAAGTGTCCTCGGGGTGCACAACCCAAGACGATTATGATACAGGTGTTCTACCACATAACTACTGAGGGTCATCGTTGGGAAGATCAGTGGGCAACAAGACTGGGTTGGAGATGTGCTCCCATGTATGATATATAATCCTATTGCTCGGTATGGGTGGAAGCTATTGCTCCCCAATTCTTCTTCGTCTTCTAGATTCGAGAAAGTTTCAGCGGATAGAGTTGAGCAGAGACAGACAAATCATTACAGGATGATGTGAAGATCAACTAACAGAAATTGGCAGGTGGAATTCTTCCTAGTTGAGAGGGAGTGTTAGTTTTTTCAACTAGGGTCAAATTCCACATTGAACAACTTATATGACCAAGATGATGCTTGCATTAAATTCATCTTTTCGAGCGGACCAAAATTGACCCAAAGATCACCTAATTTGGTTAAGTGGAAGTTAAGTTTTGAATTAGTTTATTCATTCATTCATTAGGGAGCAGGTCGGCCCTAACCACTTGGGTAACTGCTTGGGTCAATCTCAACCCCAAGTAAACCCTCGAGAAAGCCTATAAAAGGAAGCGACCTCAAGTTCATTTGGACACACTTGATCAAGACATGTTTCTATTCTTCTATTTTGTTTTGGCTCGCACAAGTTCATCGGAAGGAATTCACACAAGGTCCAAAATTACAGGCGAAAGGTTTACTCTGGGTTAAGGTTTTATGGATCTCGGTCACTGGCACAGAACAAAAGTTTTTTGTCCATGGTCACAGGCACAAAGTAGGCAAGAGAGACTCTGGCTCTTTGGTTGCTTAGAGACAGTTCAGTTAGAGAAACTTTGGTTTCAGAAGCAGATCGGAAGGTTATGATCCCAGGTTGCTCGCACAATGTAGCCCTGAGAGCAACCATGCCATCTCAGTCGCCCGCACAACATCAATGAGGGAGCAAACTTATCATCTTGGTCACTCGCATAACAACGATAAGGGAGCGACTTTGGATCTTAGTTGTTCAACGCCACAATCGCTCGCGTCATGACCTCCTGAGAGCAACCCTATAGTCACAGTCACTCGCATACAATGACAGAGAGCGACCAAGGAGTTTCAATTGCACACAGTCAGTCATTATGAGGGCGACCAAAGTTCAGATATGAGATTTTACATCTGTGATTCAATTGATTTCAATGATCTGGTGGATATGGGTTTCTCTCTGTTGTTATAACAGATCTGTAGATTTGTAGATCAGTTTCATTATTATCCGCTACAAATCATATGTATTGGGCTCATTGTACTCACTGCTGAAATCTTTTTATGACGATCTACTAAAGAAGAAGATTTGAAAGGATTTCCCCCTTGTGGCATTTTTCCCTGGTCTTGGACTAATCTGTTGTCTCTTATGGTTGTGTTATTGTCTTCTCTATCACTGCATATATTGTTCTTTCTTCAGTTACAATTATGATTTATTATACAGCTAATAGTTGGATGCATTGTTAATGAAAAGATAAATTGGGCTAAAGTAACTGATACAACATAGAACAATAAGAAAATTAAACATATGGATCAATCAGTGTTTTGGAGCAGTTCTTGAAGGTGTTTGAGCATGGAGAAGGCCTTGTAGGGGTTTTCTTACCTTCAGAAGTTCACTTCAACAATTGTTACTTGCAGGGTTCATCACATCTATATTTTTCTCACTATGCCTTGTTGAGGAAAATTTTCTATTTGTCCTTCAATATGGAATTGAAGTACTTATATGCTCATGAATGCTCATTTTCAGATGGAGTACAGGGTCTTTGCAGGAGACACCTTGCGTTGCTGATGTTTTCATGACTGGTTGTAGGTTGTCATGATGTTTATGTGAGAGTTCTTTGCAAGAGAATATTTCCTTGAAGGGGAAATAGCCACATGTTTTATCATCAAAATTTTATGTACTCCTTTTCCACTGAATATATGGAGCGGTCTAGCTATGTTGGCAGGGCCGAAGATGTAGGCCAAGGGGGGTGAACTCCATCACCAAATCCTTTGTTCTACTCTTCATGAATGCATGAATGAGTTATGTGATGGTGTGTTGTGTATGCTTAAGTTTACATGTGAAAACTAACTCATATCTTCAAGAGACCTTTTGGAACACCAATTTTGTGTTAAGACCCATTTTTTCCTTACAAAGCGTCGAAGAATGATCCCTATTTTTAGGAACAAAAAATTGACCTCCTCCTAATCCATTTTCATATCAATTGGTATTAGAGCCAAGTCTGACCAAGTTGCACGAATGGGCAAGAAGAGTCTCCAAGAGCTAGAGGAGATGAATTTGGCTCTTCATATGGAGAACATGGGTTGAGAAGAATGTTAGAAATGGCTGAAGAGGAGAAGAGGCATATGCGCCTTCAGTTGTAGCATGTACTTGAGGAACAAGTTGTTGAAAGTTCCACTCCTGTGACAGCAAAAGACACCTCCAAAATGAAACCAATATGTGGGCATGGTTCAGAGAGTAGTTATGGACCATAAGAGGAAAATGATGCATGTGCATTTTGCAAGCATCTCCAAGATTCTCACCATATGCCAGTTGGTAAAACTGGGTGGCTAGAGTCATCTACAATGTCGTCGTCATCATCAAAAGATGAAAAGATGAATGGAAAGTTCAAGGAGGTAATAAGCATTTCAAGGACAATTCTTTCTGTTTATGTTCATAACAACTCTTTTGCAGCATTTGAGCAACATACCAAAGGCATTGGTATGAAGTTGCTTTCCAAAATGGGTTATGAAGGAGGAAGCATCAACATCAATGGCCAAGGGATCACCAATCCAATCATGGTACAAGAGAGACCAAAGTATCGAGGATCGAGATATGGTCAAAGGGAGTTTGGAGAATGCTCTAAACGATTTGAGGCACAACAATCATCAGAGGATGATATGTCACATCGAGATGGTGGTGACAATGTTCATTTGTCTCTCAAGCGAGATGAATGCTTGAGTGGACCTTGCATGTCATCATCCACCCCACATTGTCAAAGCTGCAGCCCAAAGGACATGCATAAATCTCATGGGTGTTTTCCAAATGCTGGTAATTTTGACTATTTGTGGAATATGTATCCTTGTACTTTCTATGATGCATTTAACCATTTTGTGGCTGTCTGTGAGCAATGCATGGTAATGGTTATCAGATTCTAGGCATCAAGCATGATGAATCTCCTACGCATGAGGACTTCCTTGTCGGCAAACAAGAGAATTATTTTGTATCCATTACAAGATGCATGGGCATGGAAATGAACAACATTGGAAATTACATCCAAAGGTTCATTCCAAGAAGGGAAAAGAGATTGTGCAACCTAATGCTAGGGAAGAAAGAGGTGGCAAAGAGGACTCACAACAATCCTAAAGCAACCTTCAAGGCAAAGTTGATGCAAAAAGAAAACCCATAAGCCTAGGATAGGCAAAGATTGGGTAGATTGTTTGTAAAGTTGCTTTGTAATTTTGTAATTACTTGTCGTTGTTTACTTGTTTGGGTACTTTTGTAAAATGAACAATAATAGTCACTATGTGCAACAAGTATGATTCATTGACGTTATGTTATTGGCTTGTTTATAAGTCCACATGTGTAAGGACTTTTGGAATGTACAAGTTGTCATCCAAATTTGTCATGTACTCACCGATGCAAGTATGCAGGATGAAACTTGTTGTGAATAGAATATTTGTTTAAGATTGTACAAGAAGACTACTTTTTTTTAGGCAAAGCCAATTACCATTGAATTTTTGCAGCAGTGTACTTTTGTGTACAAGCTCGGTTTGAGGACAATAAAGCAAGTTTATATTGCTTTTGATTTCCAAGATGGAGTCAAGTTTGTCTTCAAGAGTTGAACTTCAAAATGAAGTTATTTTGAGCCATGCAAAGATGAGATTAAAGAGAATGTTCAGATTCCACTCATCAATGATAAGAATTTTTGACTCGATTCTTAACAGGACAATAGGTCTTCATGAAGAAGATAAGTGAAGTGCCTTGATAGGAGCTTGAAGGGCACTGATTGAAAAGATAACATATGGATTGAATTTTTGGGTAATTTTGAGTTTCAGCCTCATTTTATTTACTAGGAGAAGTAAACTTTTGGAGTCCAAAAGTTCCTAGTGGGGAGGTGTGATCAGGTGATCAAATTTTAGCTCAAAAATGAAAGTGTCTGAAAAGTCCTGAAACAAGCATCAAGTCAAAGTGCTCCTCGTTCTAATCCAACAACATTCGTTTCACCTCAATTCGACATCATATGCTCAAGTTATCGTGTTCTGATTGTTTGGCCCAACAACTAACAAATGAGCAGATCTACTGGCTGGGCTTCCATATAGTTGACATCATCTAAGGTGACTATGCAAGTACAGACCAATCATGTGCTGCCAAGTGTCGAGCTCCAGTTCGTACAAGTGCTCATGTTTTTATTGGGTCATTTTGTGTGTGTGGTGGACCAATTAGGGTGTGCCACGTGGCCCAACCAAAGGCCACCACATGGCACCCCATGGTTGGCCTAAATTATGGTAGGGGTCGGAAAGCCTTGGCAAGGCTCGAACCCCCAACCTTTGGTACAATAACACAACGCTCTACCAGTCTGCCTAAGATGTGGTTCTTAACACCATAGGGTTTTGACGCCTTCAAGTTTAACTTAGCGCAATTTTGGAGGAGGGATTGGGATGTCTGCTCCGACCTTCGTTCACCGCACCACCATACAACTCGACGCAAAAGGTTAAGGGGCTCGAGACCTTAGCCCGACCCTTGGTCACGACATTTCCACACGACAATCAGCAAACCGAAATGAGCACAAGCAGAGAGGGAGTCTTAGGGTTGGCCCTAGCCCACGGTCACTTGTTACCTACATAAAACCTTGGTGGAGCGCTCACCAACGAGTAGTTTGAATGGGGGCCAGCCCCAGGCCATATGGCCTCCAACGTGACCAAGCAAGATTGACACAAGGGGCTACGGCGATAAGGGCGGGCCGTTGGCCCGACCCTTGTCCCCATGGGTGCCAACATGACCACCGACCCGACATATAAGGGGCTAGGCCGATGGGGTCTGGCAATTAACCCCAGCCCCCGACCGCATGGCCCATGTGGCCAAATTATTCTGCATAAGGGTTATTGAGCATTTTAAGTATCCAAAAAATTGCACCTTTGGCAGGCAAATTCGTCGCCTCTACAACAGAAAACAGGGCGGATTTGTAGAATAATTAGACTATCGATATGATTTGTAGGACAGATAACAACAAAACTAAAGGGAAAGCTTGTAGAGCCATATCTTTAGGATTTTTGGCCTTTTGGAGCTCAAGAAGAGTCTACCTAGGGGTTTTTGGACATTTTGGATCCAATGGTGACCTCTATTTGTTGATTTGAGCACATCTAAAGGAACCTTTTGCAGGTTCAAGACCATGGGTGTATGGATCAATCAGTGTTTTGGAGTAGTTCTTGAAGGTGTTTGAGAATGGAGAAGGTCTTGTAGGGGTTTTCTTACCTTCAAAAGTTTATTGTTGCAGCTATTACTTGCATAGTTCAATTCATCTATACTTTTCTCACTATGTCTTGTTGAGGAAAGTTTTTTATTTGTCCTTCAATGTGGAATTGAAGTGCTTATATGCTCATGAATGCTCATTTTCAGATGGAGTACAAGGTCTTTGGAGGAGACACCTTGTGTTGTTGATGTTTTCATGACTGACTATAGGTTGTCATGATGTTTATGTCAGAGCTCTATGCAGAAGAATATTTCCTTGAAGGGGAAATAACCACATGTTTTATCAACAAACTTTTATGTATTCCTTTTCCACTAAATATATGGAGAGGTCTAGCTATGTTGGTAGGCCCAAAGATGTAGCCTAGGAGGGGCGAACTCCATCACCAATTCCTTTGTTCTACTCTTCATGATGGCCTGTATGAGTTATGTGATGTTGTGTTACTTATGACCCATTTTTTCCTTGCAAAGTGTCGAAGAACGATCCATGTTTTTAGGAGGAGGAAATTGACCTCCTCCTCCGTTTTCAGATCAATCAAGAATCCTGAGTGGCATCTGGTACTCAAGTATTGCGTTTGTTTGCACAAATACATCTCGGATGAGATGGAGTTCCTAGACATCTTGCTTGGCATCGTCTATTGATACACTGTCAAGATCGAGTAGAAGTTTAAACAAAAGAAGTGAGACTTTGGATTTCTGAATCTGAAGTAAGGGAGAGGCACCCCCAAACCACAAAACAAAGGAAAATGCCAAGGCGGGGTGACTCAGCACAACTCGTCGAAGCTGCAAGAAAAGAACAACACCGCGAAGTCAAAGGACACAAGAAAGTGGTGTGAGTTCCATAAGAGCCCCACTCACAACACAAGTGAGTTTCGAGCCAAGCAGGCACTAGTGGTCGAGCTAAAGGCTTCACAATTAGATGCATGTTCTGACTCTGAGTCAGAACCCAACTAGGGGAATGACATAAGTAAGCAAATTATTAATGCGGAGCCCAGCGCCACTGTTGCCACAACCAAGATCTAGAAGATTGAGCCCGAAGATCCAGATGGCAAGTGTCTCTTCCACTCACAGATGTGGGTGAAGGGTTCGCCACTGTAATTCATTGTCGACATTGGAGCCAAAAGAACCTCATTTCAACAGAGGTCGTGAAACAGTTGGGCCTACTGACCACCACACCCGCAGTCGTACACCATTAGGTGGCTTCACCAAGGACGAGATCCTTGCATCAGCCAGTAGTGTTGCCTTCCCTACAACATCAAGTCCTTCACGGATGAGGTATTGTGTGATGCTGCTCCTCTTGAAGTTTGTGACATATTATTAGGCCAACCATACTTGTCGAAGCACCATGTTATATATGATTCGAGGCCTCGTAGTGTTATTATTTCTTCAGGTAACTAGTTATATAGGATACCGGAGGTAGCTCCTGCCTACTGCCATCTCTTTGATCTCCACTAAGCAATGCAATAAGATCATCTCCCAGGCTGGGAGTTTTGTTTTCTTTTTTATTCACTCTCAAAGTAAGGGGAAGACCATGGCCACATCCATGGCCCCCGGGAAGGGTTCCTCCACGTAGCAGAAGCAGGTGGATAAGGTCGTGGAAGAATACAGCATCTTCTCCTCATCCATAGGGGTACCCTTGCAATGTTAGGTCAAGCATTCGATCGATCTGACTCTCGGAGCACCTCTACCCAACAGGCCGATATATTGTCGCTCCATTCTGGAAAATGAAGAGATCAAGTGACAAATCCACGAGTTGCTGCAAAAAGGGCACATCCGACCAAGTTCCTCACCTTGTGGGAGCCCGATTGTACTTGTACAGAAGAAGGATGGGAACTGGAGGCTTTGCATTGATTATGAGGCACTAAACAAAATCACTGTTAGGAATAGGTATCAAATCCCACAGATTAATGACCTTCTAGACCAACACAAGGGAGCCAAGTATTTCAACAAGATAAATATTAAGTCCATCTATCACCAAGTTCCAATAGAGCCCACAAATGTATGGAAAACTACCTTCAAATCCAAGGAAGACCTTTTTGATGGTTGTTTATGCCCTTCGGTTAACAAATGCCCCTGCTACTTTTATGATGCTAATGGATTGACATCTTGTAGCCCTTCACCAACTCATTCATGGTTATTTATCTCCACGGCATCCTCGATCGTCAACAAGAGTTTGGAAGAACACTTGCAACACATTCAGAAGGTCCTTCAAACCCTGCGACAGTACAAACTGTGTGCCATCTTGGGGAAATGCACCTTTGGCATGATCCAGGTCCAATATCTGGGTTACATCATAGATGAGCGAGACATGCATGTGGATCCAATTAAGATCCAAGTCATTTGGGGTTGGCTAGCCCCGACCACTCTAATAGAGCTTTGCAGCGTTTTGGGCCTTGCAAATTGTTATCGGAGGTTCGTGTTGAGATTATCCCATATCACTGGCCTTTGAGTCAGATTACCAAGGGCAGAGCAAAAGAAAAGTTTCCCTGGTTTGAATCCCAATATAAGGCATTCATTGAGTTGAAGTGCTGCCTCTACTCTACACTAGTACTCACATTGCTAGACCTGCAGTAGCCATTTGAAATTGAGACAAACGCCTCTGACTATGCTATTGGTGCAGTCCTCACCCAAAACGGGCATCATACCCCACCTATGATAAAGAGATGTATTCCATTGTGTAGGCTTGCTGACAATGGAAGCATTACATTCTGGGGAAGGAGACGGTCATCCACACCGATCACTGACCTCTTCAATTGATACAGACACAAGCGAAGTTGCAGAACGATCACCATCAGAAGTGCTCTACATATCTGCAACAATTCCACTTGAACATTAAATACAAAAAGGCAGCACTAATCATGTTGCAGACTACCTCAGCTGATCCCCAGTTGCAACATTGACTATTGTTCTCAACTCTTGTGGCCACGAGACCTATGGATGGACACAACTATACAAAAATGATCTAGAGTTCGCCTCCACATACTAAATGCTAGTAGATGGAAAGTAAGTTCCTGATTTCCACCTCCAGGACGCATTATTATGCTACCTGGGCCACCTTTGTGTTCCTTCCAAGTGAGTGTGCCAAGCTGATTTGGGAGGAGCACTACAGTGGGGTTGCATGACACTTTGGTGTGAATAAAATAGTGGTCGTACTATAAAAGTACTTTTATTGACCAAAAATCTAACACGATGTTGGAAAATATATCAAATCCTAGACTTATTGTGACATCGCCAAGCCAACCATCAAGAAGCAAGGCCTATACACTTCTCTGACTACTCCCATCTAGCCTTGGGAATCCATCTCCATGGACCATCTGCCTGGCCTCCATTCTACCAAGCATGGTAATGACTATGTATTTGTGGTCGTGGAAAGATTTTCTAAGATGGCTATATTGATGACCTGCAAGAAGAGTATCATAGCAAATCACACTGCTAAACCCATCTTTGAATGAGTGTGGGTACATTTTGGGATCCCACAGACCATTATATCAGATCGAGATATCAGGTTCCTGAGCTGGTCAAGCCTCTGGACACTACTGGACACCAAGCTCACCAAGTCGACTACATTCCATCCCCATAATAATAGCCAGGCAGAGGTAATCAACAGGATGATAGTGCACATACTCTGCATGTACAACTCCAAGCATCCACGAACCTAGGATGAGAGTCTTCCCTATGTGCAACACATTTATAACAAAGCTCTCCATAGCACGACTGGTCACAGTCCCTTTCAAGTGGGTCTAGGATTTCAACCATTGTGTCTGATTGCTATTGCCATGCCTCGTGCGACTACACAGACAAAATCCACATGTGCGACTACACAGACAAAATCCACACATGTATTGTCTAAAGCTGATAAAGAAATTAGATTTATTGAACGCATCCAACACATCCGCCAACAAGTTCATGACATCTTGGAGAAGTCAAATGGAAATTACAAGCAACAACATGATCAAAAATGGATGCCACACAAGTTTCAGGTGGGCAACAAAGTTTGGTTGCATTTGCAGAAAGAACGCCTTAACAGATCCCATCAGAAGCTCAGACCACTCTGATATGAGCCTTGCATCATTACCAAGGCTATGAGGGACATTGATTTTGAGCTCAACATTCCCCCATTCCTTGGTATGCACCCAATGTTCAATGTGGACCACCTTTGACCATACTTTCCGCCATTACTGGACACATCAGACATTGCAGAACAACTCACACCTAGTGAATTAAACCCAGACTGCATGTAACAATCCACAACTAATTGGATCATGGACACAAATGAAGAACACTTGCCAACAAAAGATCCAACTGTATCGAGTTGTCAAAGCTGGCCAACTCCTAAACCAAGTAAAATGGCTCACCAAGGACCAAGTTCAGCAGAAGTTTCCCCATCTCATGGAGGCACTCAACGCAATGGGGACCATTGCTTCCTAAGGGGAGAGGACTTATCTATGTGGAAATTGATGGCCACCCGCCTATTCCACTTAGACCCCCACCATTGTTTCTTTCAATTTTTTAGTTTCCTTAATTGTAGCACAATTTACTAATTTTGGTAGTTTTTCGGGTCTTGAACTTTCAGAACAGTTTTGAATCCCTAAATGGCGTTTTTTGGAAAAGAAGGAAACATGAGTTTGTGACTTATATTTAAAATAAAAATTTATAGTCCTCAGATAGATATTCTAGCGACATATTGTGCGCGTCAAATAGAGATCCTATGCCAAAGTTACGACCCCAAGAAGTTGAGGTACCAATTTACCCCAACAGGGCCCATAGTTTTGGTGCTTCATCTCCTAGGGTTAGATTTTTGGATGATTAGGGTTTTCCATTGTTTCTCAATAATAAATAAACCTTCGAGCCACATTGTAACAAAGTTCAGCGGCATGTAGCTGCCACATCTCTTCTCAGAGATAAGTTACCATCACCCAAGCTAGTTTATTTCCATTATGTATGTAAGCATATTTTAGTTCTTTGATATTAATGAAAAAAAGTTTTATTTCTGTTGCATCTTTGTGTTTGAGTTTATAATTGTATTTTGTTGCGTTCTTGCATATCATCACCTCAGTTAACTGCATCCAAGTTGTTTGCTGATGTGGAAATTCGAATTTTCTCAATTTGACTAAGGATAAATCAAATTGAGACTTTCTTGCTGCATTTTTCAACATATTAGACGCAGAAGCAGGTCAAAATTTGACCCTAACAAACCTAATCAAACCGATTTCAGTGGGAAGAATTATGACTTGACTAGGAGCCAGTTGGGACAGGTTTTACCAAGTCTACTTTTTTGGTCAGTTTGACTTTATGTTTGACTAGATGACCTAGGTGTGTCTTTTGTTGAACTGAAGAATTTCTCTAAGGAAAAGGTTGTTGGGTTTTCCCCCATGTGGGTTTTCCCAAGGTAAACGTTTGTGTTCTTAATTTTGGTTCTCTGTTAGAATTGTTGTAAGAAAAGGCTTCATTTGACTTGTGCCTTAGTCAAATGGAGAAATTCAATGTTAAACATCAACAGGATGACTTGGATTGCAATTCGCTGGAGTAACATGTCTCCTAGTTAAATCAGTAAATTTGAGTTATAAGCTAGAACTAGAGTTGTGCATGGGTTGATTACTAAAATTTAGCAATCTAGTGGAGTTATTGTTAGTTTAACTCAGTTAACTAAGCTCTAGTCTTTAGGGGAGTCGGTAGGAGTTGAATTGAGTAGTCATAATAGTTGTTAACTCACTGATCTCTCAGTTAACTTATCAATTTACTAAAAATAGTACCAGCCATGCATGGAATTCAAATTGGCTAGTTGAGTGGAGGAAAAAGGGATCAATGTATTTATTATTGTATACTAGAGAGTGTATATTGTTTGTACGCAGCAGGTGAGACTCTTCTCTTGGGAATTGCACAAGCAAATAGGAGCTTCTCCTATTCTTTAGGAGCCAATTTCCTCAAGAATTGTGGAAGGAAATAGGAGGAGCAGGAGGCCAAGATTTGGCTAAGTCTTTTGCAAATTAGTCTCAAGAGGAGGAGATTAGAATTACAGTGCAAGGTGTGCTTCATATGTGAAGCAGTGATTGTAGTTGATCAATTTTTTTCATCTGATATAACACAAACAAAGGAGGGGTTTTCCCAGTTGGGTTCCCCTATAAAATCATTGTGTTCCTTGTGTTTTGATGGTTGCATGTCATTGCATGTGTTTCTAACATGTGTTTTCCTTTCCGCAAAATAGTAGAAGAGATTTGTATCTCTTAATTTCAGTTTGATTTCATTAGTAGTAGCAAATTTCTTGCAATTTCTACATGGTATTAAAGTCAAGAAGACTACATAGAAACCTTGTTCCATATCTTCTCTCAGAGAAATTTCGATTTGCATAGTTTTTGGTGCAGATTCTCTTCAGTGCAAGGAAAATGTCTTTCAATGGATTGAGGAGTGAGTATGCATTGGAGGGCACCTCAAATTTTTGTGCTTGGAAAGACAAGATGGAAGTTATCCTAGATGACAATGGAGTATGGGAATATACACAAACTAATATTCCAAAACCTACAATATCAGATGCACAAACACTTGCTCAGTGGAAGAAAGACACATAAAGAGCTAGAAGGATTATTTTGGAGGGTGTCAAAGAACATTTAGTTTCGAACTTGCATGGAAAGTAAACTCCTTTTTCAGTGAGGAAAACCCTCACAGATCCATTCCAGCGCAGAAAGGATGCCAAGAAATTGGCAATGAGAGATAAACTCATGAGCATTAAAATGCAGAAAAATGAAACCATTCCTCAGTACCTATCTAGATTCACTCAGGTTCGAGATGAACTTGGTGGAGTAGGAGAAAATGTTCCATCATATGAACTTGCAAGTTTAGCACTCCTTGGCCTTTTGAAGTCTTGACACAACTATAAGGATTCAATTAATGGAAGCGACAAGCTACTTGATTAGGAGAGACTTTGCTCTGATTTGGTGTAGATGGAGATCAGAAGAAACGCTAGAGATGGTGGCACATCCATTGCAAATAAGGAAGAAGACTATGCTCTAGTTGAGAAGGCCAAAGGCATGAAGGCCCAAGGCGAGGCAGAATCCATCCAGAACCATGTCAAGAAGAAAAACCTCAGTAAAATTAAATGCTTTCACTACCACAATTATGGACACTATGCAACCAAGTGTCTGCACAGGAAATCCAGTAAGGAGAATGTAGCAATAGCAAGAGAAGATGCCCTTGCATCACGATTCGAGTTGGATTTCACCCTCATTGCTTGCATGACAAGCACAGTGAAAGGGAGTGAATGGTACCTAGATTCTGGTGGATTATATCATATGATAGGAAGGAAGGAGTTCTTTAGCATCCTAGAGGAGAAGGACTTACAATTACACATACAGCTTGGAGATGATGGAAGGTATAGTACCAAAGGGATTGGTACTATCACTTTTAAGAGGGATTCAGGCTTCCATCTTCACCTAAAGGATGTGATGTATGTGCCTAGTCTAAAGAAAAATATAGTTTCGGTAGCTATACTTGAAGATTGTGGATATGATGTGTTGTTCAATAAAGGGAAAGCTTATTTGAAGCATGTTGCTATTGGACAAGTAAAACAAATCGGTGTTCGAGATAAAAATATCTACAAGCTAGAGGAATATTTCACCATGCATGCAGCGAAACCTCCAGGAGTGATGTGGGGCAATGTAGAGCCTTAGTCCCAAAGTTGCAAAGTTTGTGGATCCATAGGAGAGCAACAACAATTGCAGTATACTCTTCTCATGGATCATTACCCTTGCTACAAGGGCCCACAATATTCAGTAGTAGAAGGATCAATGTTAGTTGATGCAGATAGATCTTGGGCGACAGTTACAGGCTAGTAGCAGTCAGAGACTCATGAGACAGTTACAACTCAAAGACAGTTGATTCAGTGTTTTGGATGCTTTTCAGTTGCAATTGTTTCATTAGCAACAACAACAGCGAGAGGGGGCTATGTTACAGTACATTCCTACAGGGGTAGGATTGGGTTTGTGCAGAACCCTTTTCTTGCTAAGAGGGAGTGTTAGAATTATAGCAAGAAAATGCTTCATTTGACTTGCACCTTAGTTAAAGGGAGAAATTCGTTTTTCCACATCAACAAGATGACTTTGATTACAGTTAGCTAGAGTGACATGGATTTCTCTCCTAGTTAAATCCATAAATTTGAGTTACATGCTAGAAGTAGAGTTGTGCATGGGTTGATTGCTAAAATTTAGCAATCTAGTGGAGTTATTGTTAGTTAAACTCAGTTTACTATGTTCTAGTCTTTAGTGGAGTCAGTTGGAGTTCAGTTGAGTAATTATAACAATTGTTAACTCATTGATCTCTCAATTAACTAGTCAATTTACTAAAAATAGTCCCAGTCATGCATGAAATTCGAATTGCCTAGTTGAGTGGAAGAAGAAGGCATCAATGTATTTATTATTGTATACTAGAGAGTGTATATAGTTTGTACGGAGTAGGTGAGTCTCTTCTCTTGGGAATTGTAGAAGCAAATAAGGGCTTCTCCTATTCTTTAGGAGCCAATTTCCTCAAGAATTGCACAAGGAAATAGGAGGAGCGAGAGGCCAAGTCTTTTGGAGAGCAGTCTCAGTAGGAGATCAGAATTGCAGTGCAGAGTGTGCTTCATTGCAATAATTGTAATTGATCAATTTTTTCTCATCTTATATAATACAAATAGAGGAGGGGTTTTTCCTAGTTGGGTTCCCCTGTAAAATCATAGTGTTCCTTGTGTTTTGATGGTTGCATGTTATTGCATGTGTTTCTATCGTGTGTTTTCCTTTCCGCATAATAGTAGAAGAAATTTGTGTCTCTTGATTTCAATTCGATTTCATTAGCAATAATAAATTTCTTGCAATTTCTATAGTCTCTTTATGATCCTAATGGCTATTGTTGAAGATCTTTTGTGTAATTGCTTAATGATTAATGTGAATATGAAAGAATCTAAAGTGAATATCATTACAAGTAATTATCGGATAAAAGACCTACAAAAAATCAACATGGACATCATCAAATAAATAATTTAATTAAATAAAATAAATTCTTGGTCTCCATCTGCCAAATTTCTTTTCCATGTGTTTCATCTTTAACTTGACTAAATCAAGTGTTTATGATTTATTTTATATGCCACTTACCATTTGTAGGTTACACCTCCTCCCATTAAAGCCTCTAATTAGCTATATGCCTCCTTTGTATTTAAGGTCTATTATGTCATTAGCATATAATAATATGGTTGGTCATTAATTAGGTCATCTTTCTTGTTAAATCTGTTTAAACTCTCGATATTTATTTTGGCTCTACACGTCCATTTTTTTCAAGATTGGGCAACACTACCATGACTCTCTCACTAGGGAGGCAAGTCACTCCTTAACGTCGTTTGTGATTTTTCAATACTCGATTCCATACTAACCATATATGTACCCTTGTATATCTTGGATTCTACTTCTATAATGCTCGTCTAAGTCATAGGGTTGACAAATTTTCAACAAACATCAACCAAAAAATCCAATTCATTCAAGTTGGGCTATGAAATTCGGCCATATTCTACAACACTAAACTATAGAGTGTGCTTGTCAAGGAAAATAACTTTACATCACCTACAATATTCAAATTTCTTTAGTTGGAGTTATTAATCGAGGAAGGAAGATTATTTGTGGATCTTCCTTCCTCAATTAATATCACTAAAATCTCACTTGACATGTGAAAATCAAGTGTATATGCAAGTTAGCTACTACAATTCTTGGCAACATGTTCTCCAATTCTTTGCTTCACTTCCTCAATCATATGGTTGTTGAAGTATCTCTCTCATAGCGAGTGACATACATGGGCCATAGCAACTTTATTCACTCACAAGCAAAGACCATGGTGACCATTTTACCCATATTTTCTTGAGTTAGTCTCCATTGGCACCTATAGAAACAATATTTAATAACTAAACTATTGTTTGACATTCAACATTGAGCCCGACCATGTGAGTTCGGTGGTTGTGTGCTTCACTTAAAAATTTAGGATGATTATATATTGCCTTGCCACTATTAGCCCTAAACCATTGACCATCTTCCATGGATATCCCCCACAGATACATACCATTATTTTTAGCCTATCTTGGGTCACAAGTGGCACACCATCTTATCTCCTATTTGAGGTTACTAACTCCACCTTGGCCTTACCATTCGAAATAACAGGAGAGACCAACCTACTTACCCTTCTCCCTTGCTTCGTGGGCTTCTTCCATTATTTCATTCTTTTTACATGGTACTTGTGCAACTTGAGGATTAAGATCTAGTGAGATTTCATCATAGTGTTTGAAAGTGAGACACGTCTAGATGTTGACATTGATTAAAGCTCCTTCGAAAATTGGTTTCATCAAATTCCAAAACACTACTATATTTTACAGTTTGTTTTTTTCCTCTTGGCCTACATGCCAAAGATGGATATATATTCTTGATCCTTGTAAAAACACGTCCAATGGGACTACAATTAACTACATGCAAGAATATCAATCCACTTTTTATTTTACAAAAGATAAACCATCTTTCTAGTATTGGTCTTTCTCGTTTCTTGTTTTTTACATTTTTGAAGACATTACATTTTTGGGCATGTTTATAACTAACAATTTTTATGTATGGCAAATACTTTAGATCATAGATATCATGTTTTTTGAGCATTTTGTGGTGGGGAGGTCCAAGGTTTGGGTCGTTGAATAAGTGAGGTTAAGAACAATATCAAGCAGGTTGTGTTTTACTCACGGCGGGACACATGGCAACTTTTTTTGAGAGGTATCTGCTTGCATGACTTGCATGAGGTTATAAAATTTCATGCCTAAACACTAAAATTGCTTTCAAAAAAACCCTAATTCGAAATTGTATATTCAACTGTGATTTTTTTACTAGTTTTACTTTTTATAACATCAATTTGCCTTACTATCTTTGTCAAGTCAAAATCCAAAGTGCTGGATTGGTCATACTTGATGAGCCTTCCTAATTTTTTTTTAGTTTAATCATGGTGAATCAGACTAATATGGGTGAGGCTCAAGATCAAATCTAGTATCTACCACTATAACACCAAGAGCATATTCATTTCTACCACTATAACACCAAGAGTATATCCATTAACAAGCCAAATATACTAGAAACTAACTTAGAAAGAGCCAAAACTCCATAAATAAGAGGAACCTACTCCTTTAACCTTATCCTAAATAGCCAAAAATATCCCCAGCGAAAAAAGTTTCAAAAAAGTCACTGTTCTAAACTCGTCTAGAATCTTCATGCTACTTTTGTCAATCTTTAAAGCATGCATTATCTAAACCCATCTTTCCTACAAGCAATTGCCTTTACTACTTTATCTGACTTATTTTACTAATATCCAGCCAGAGTCGTATTTGGAAACCCAGGCTGAATTACCAAACTACTGTTTATGTCAAAAGGTGGATACTAACTTGATTTCCCCTTGCTGACATAATCAATTTGGAAACTATAACTCACTAGCTGTTCACGCTTGGGGCTGATTTTACCAAGCCTGAGGGGACTTACAATCTGCATGAGAGGTATTTTATGGAGTTTTTGTCTTCAAGAGAAAATTCCCAGCAATCTTCATTTCTGGCAGCCATTTATTTGAAATATCACGTGTGTTTGGAAAGAACTGTTACAGATTGCCAGGAGAGTCCAGCTGTTAGGCCTGTGTTGCTGTTATAACTTATAATCATGGAGTGTGGGTGCCTGTTAATCAGTAAAAAGCGCAGAAACAGAAGTTCTTCTTTAAGATAGCAGCTATAAAAGGTTCACCCTACCATAGTCAAAACCGGTGATGATTTTACCCGGAAAAGAATGGTTTTTTTTCAAAATCTGGTGGAAATTTTTGGAAATACAGGTTACAGATTTTAAATTTCAGAATTTTACATGCTACCAAAGTTATTGAAGGTACTGAATCCCTTTTCACCATTAAAAAGAATAATTCTCAATTTCAATTTTTTTGAAAAAAAATCACCAGATTCTGATGGAAAAATCAGCATCAGCGCGAGATCGTTGCCTGCTTAGAGAAGCCCTTTTCCTTAATTTAATCAAGGTCACCACTCAAGGAGGGTATTCCAGGCAGCTTTCTGAACCAAAAAAATCAACCAAACAGCAGCTAAATCAAATTTATATCTTGACCAGTTGTGAACCTGTTTAGAGCTGGAACTCTGTGGAAACAGCAGGCCAATTAAAATAAAGACAGTAGCAGTGCAAAGGAATAGTAATTGCATGAATGAATTTGATGGTCCCTACCAGCATTACAGGTGGAAAACAAAGCAGCAATTCAACCTTTAGATCATAGTTCTGTTGATATCTCTGTATCCCATTGTATGATGACTACCGGAGGAACTCCCCTCAGATAAGTGACAGCTTTTGTGCCAGCTAAAACTCTATCAAACCAACAACTTAACTGGACTGGCAGCCATGCAAGTCCACTGTCAGCTTTGCCGATTTTTGTTTTTTCCTCATCCAACCATCAGTCTGATCTTTAGCAACCTGCATTGGACAATTTTGATCTCTAGACAGTATTGTAGCAGCAGAATTCTCCTCATTCTTTCATCCACAAGACTTTGACCACCAACTCTACCGCAGCTAAGGAAATCAATGGCAGGCTGTTACCTATCACTCCCTATGTCCCTATGGTGCATACAATCTCTTGGGCAACAAGAGACCTTTCTAGCTCTCTGAGTCCATTTGTTGTGTTGGTTTAATTCTTATCGTAGCATAAGGTGGTTTCTTGTGTATTTACTTTCAATAACTTTCCCTTAAAGCAACATTCTTTCATCCATTTGTTTTCATTGCTCTACATATCTTCAGTATTTGATTCCAACCAATTAAAAACTAATATTTGAACTCAGCCTCTTTCTTGACTGTTTACGGACAGCCTGAGAATCAGTGTTCTGTGTGCTGATCATCTTAGAATATGTGCAGATTTGATAATAGGTGGCAGCATACATCCACCAGGGACACAACCCTGACACTGGAATAATGCCAGTCCAAACAGAGAGGGCTTCCAACTGTGACCAGAGTTGGTTCTCCTACAGTTATTGGGTAAATTTGATTGTACAGGTTTGCGTGATAACACGTATTCGTCTATAAAACCCTTTGAGCTTCTTAATTGTCCTCTGCTTCGTATTATTTTGGGCCTTATCTTGGCCATGTGCAGGGGCCATTTCAACAGCCATTCATAGCCTCACTTGCTATGCCATTTTTCTCTCTTTTAGCTGTTTAGACCGTGCCTGACCAGCCCATTTTATTTTTGAGAAACCCCATTGCTACCTTCAAGGAGTTTGTTTTTCAAATGTTGTTTATGTTACTGCCACTGAGTTTCATTCTCACTCTTCCTTGTGAAATATGTTTCAAATTTTCTAGTCATCATGATTTTATCTGCCCCAATTACTACCTAACTACCCACCATTTCTGCTCATGTCTTGAAGGCTTTGACCTGCTCTTTAATCTCTATTTCTGCCTCTTTCGGATCAGTTATTATCACTTTCATATATCTTGGGACTTCTGAAGCATTCTTTACTTCTTTGTCTTCAAATCCTGGGCTCAGCTTCATTTCTTTTTTATCTTTACCTGCAGTTATTTTGAGTAATTTTTTATTGTTTGATTTGTTTTAGGGTCTGGTTTTCGACTTCTACCTTTAAATTCTTTCACCCACTTATTTTCAAACTTCTTGCCCATTTTTTTGTTTTTCTTAGTTCATCAATTACCAACCTTGTAACTTTGATTTAAACAAATCATATTAACCCAAGGGGTTAGGTCAATTCATTTTCAACAATGTCACTGGACATTAGGCTAGATTTGTACCAGCATGTGCCCAGTTGGAATCTTTGTGGCTTAAAAGCACTAGTCTACACAAATGGGTTTAGCGGGGATGCCATCCACAGATGTGATGCAGCATGCCTTGGAGTTTTCCTTGGGAAAAAAAAGAGCAGATCATCTCAGGGGATTAAGTATCGAAGGCATGGTTTTATGACTATTGGGGGTTTCAAGTTTCTCAAGTTCCTGCGATGGAGTCTGAATCTCTAATTCTATCAGCGTAGTCAACATGTCTAGAAAATTCTCTAATCCTGAGGTCTACAATTTGCCAATGGGTCTACATATTTGAGTGATTTGCACTCCTCCATCAGGTAAGCACCTTCACATAATCTGAACTCCATCACTAGGTCTACACTTTCAAGTGATATGCATTCTATTACTAGGACTTCACAGGTTGCACAAATATAGGGGGTCAAGCAAGTGCTCAAGTCTACTTGAAGCAAGACAAGGTCAAAGGGAGCAGAGACATGAAGCAGGGCCAACAGGTACATGGATGCAAGCCATTGCCAACATGAGGCAGCACAAGACCAACATGAAAAGGGACAAGGCTGATTTAATGGAAGAGTAAGGAAATGGAAGCAAAAGGGCAAATACACAAATCCTAGGAGTACACACACAACAGCACGGGTGTGGAAGACCGAGTTGACCTGATGCAAGTACAGCGACTACGGAGAAAGGGCCAACTTCACACAAGCAAATGGAAGCAAGAAAGAAAAGTCGAGCACGAAAATCCTCATCAAGAAAGCTATCCTAATAATTTTCTCATGCCAGTGAACTAAAAACATAAGGATGAAAATTTGGAGGACTATATTATTGCAACCTTAATGAAATGATTAGTCAACATAGTAATGGAACTGCTTTGCAAATAGAGATGGAATGTGGTTGTTTACTGGGATTGTTAATCAGCCTCATTGATGGCACAAAAGCTTCTTGAAAGAACATGAAATTTCTTACCCTTGCCCAATGTTTGTAATAACTTGTATTTATATTTCCTATTGCTTGAATGCCAACCACATAACCAATAAAGGATCAAGTGCGATTGAGAACAAAGAAGTTTTATCTATTGGCAAGCTTGCATAAGTCCTCAAAATACATTGTTTGTTTGAGTTAATCCAAACATTCAAAACATCTGAAATGACAGAATCTAATATACTATCTTAATAAGTCCAAAATGGCATAGAATAAATTACATCAAGACAGAAAGGCTGTTCAATTAGTAAAAAGCACCATCAGATAAATCAAGGAGTAGAAATGCACAGGTATCACCACTTTTATGCCCAATTGTAGAAAAACTACAGGTAGAAAGCTGATCAAAGGCAAAATCCTTAACGATTATCATAGGGAAAAACAGAAACCTGTTATAAGGCCAAACAACCGCCTCCCAATATTCATACATAGCTGTCATATGAATATGCATTCAGGTTAGCAACAAAAGCACCACAGAAATTGTCATATCACAGTAGGCATACTAAAATATGTTCACACTTTAAAAAAAACACATAAGTTCACGCAGCAATGTATCATAAGCATAATAGAAACAGTATCAATGAGTTTCATTGCTGTCTGAGGTCTAAAAAGCATTATTTGAGGTAAGAAGATTGTTTCGTGAATCATAACTTCCAATATCTTGCTTTGTAACCTAAAATTCAATGTATAAGGAGTTGCTACCTAGTTACTGGTATTTGAAATTTTCAAAGCTTCATGGGTTATACATATTGGAAAAGATTCATAAGTTTATTTATTCCAAAATTTAATAAAAGCAAATTGGAAAAGATTCATAAGTATATACAATACATAAAATTACCCATTCCGGTATATTAAAAATCTACACCACTGTAGATTTTCTTAAAGGCCATTTTTGGTTTTTTTTTTTTTTTTGGGCTGGTCATTTATTTTTGCACCTGTTGGTGAATGAAAGGGAAAGGGTTTACCATCATCAACAACCAGTTTTAAGAGCGCCAAACCACTGTTCTCATCCCCATGAAAGTCGTTTTCATTAGAGCAGGGATTAATTCCTATTTGCCTACAGTATTGATATTCTCAAATTCCAGGTATTTCTTGAAATTCCACCCTTTTAACTGGTCGTTTTTGGCATTGCCTAACTATTAGATTTTTTTGAGATTTTGGTTAGAACTTGGCAAATTTTTTTTGGGCAAATCTTCAATTTTTGTTGTTTAAACTGAGTTTTGACTACATAACACTCAGATATAAAGAGTTTATAAGTCAAATTTGTGATTCTAGCAATTCTCTACCAGACTGGACAATTTTGACAAGAAAAAATGCCAAAAAACCATCCAAAAAGTCCAACAGATAGCCTACAGGCTAAGTAACCTGACACGTGGATTCGGGATTCGTCGGATACGGGGATTCGAGTGTCGGATTTAGACACGTTGACCCCCCGGAACAGGACACGTTCAGATACGTTATATATTATTTTATTAAAATATATTTATATATATTAAAAATTAGATATTTCTTACACAAATTCTCATTCATGATACAAATTCATTGATTTCAAACATAGATCTTCATCTAAATGTAAGTTTTATTGTTTACAAAGTTAGTAACATTATAACACGCATAGTACATACAAAATTCAAATAGAATTGTAATTTGTGAATATTATTCATCAATGATCCAATAGAAAGACAAGATAGTAAGATAAAGACACTGAAAGCTGTAGTTTTCTCATTAAGTCATCAAAATCAAAATGTGTTACATAGGTAGTGCAATGTCAATGGCAATAAAAATAGAAAATACAAAACAACTACAAGTATACAAGCCTCAACGCAGTAGGTAGCTCATGACTCATGAGTCATCAATCCTCGTAGTCATCATCAAAATCAACATCACTGTCCTCATCATCATGGTCACCACTTCTCTCCTCTGCTACATCCTCCTCCCCTATATCCAAAGTCGTCTCTGCGTCTGCTGGTGTGGAGGATGACCCCTCTACAGTATCACCATCATCAAATCTAACAAGCTCTAGCACTGGATCATCGAGATCCATGTTGGCCAATGCCAACTCAACACTGTTGTCAAAACCCATATCATCAAGAAAGACATCCCACATCTTTGTCTTTCCCTTCAACCGCTCTTCCCTCTGCCTGTAAATAAGACAGGCTAGCGTGCACATACACCATTGTCTCTGCCCTAGACTGCTCAAGTCTGCTCTTCTTAACACTATACAAATTCCCATATGTGCTCCAATTCCTTTCGCAACAAGAGGATGAAGTCACCTGAGAGAGGAGCCTCATGGCTAACTGCTATAGAGGAGGGCTTGTTGCCCCATGATTTTCCCACCAAGAATAGGGCTTCTTAGTCCTCCTGTCTCTAATCAGATCATATCCTGCAAATCGACCACTGCCAATGGAAAACTCTGCAAAGGCATCCTCCACCTCATCAAGCAATGCTCTATCCTGAAAAACTCGTCTGAATGCATCTTTCCTCCCCTATGAGATTTCACCATCCATGTGAGGAGGGAATCTGCGAGAAGGTCCACCATTTAGCCACTCATGGCTGTAGTATTTTGGGTTCAATGAGTGAGCCAAACAATGTAAAGGTGTGAAATTCTTGTCCCATCTGTTGACAAGAATATCTTATATAGTACTACAAAAGGCCTCTGGTGATGTCTCATACTCGAGGCACTCACTCTGTAAAATAAGGCTTCTCACAGACTCAATCATGGAATCCCATCCCTCATAAACCTTTCCTAGGATGGGTTGGTTTGTATCTGCAAATCGAAGCAAAGAAATGATAGGGTCCATGATCTGAATAATTAGATCTACCCTCTCCCACCAAGCATCATCTATGTTAAATTTGGACAACTAGGTCCAAACTCCATGTTCTGATGCTCAGATTAAGAGGCTAATATTTTTGTTGGATTCCTCTTTCTGAGAGGTGTAAAATCCATATAAAAATAGTCTTAATCCGATGAGCAAAACTTATATTTTGAATTTATTATTCTAAATAAATTATATGTGCAAGGTCAGCCAGTTTTGTAATGTAGGCTCACATGCCCAACAGATGTGTCACACACCCTCATTGATGTATATAAATACAGGGAAAGTTGGAGAGAATTTCAACACAACACAACTCACATCTTCCTCTCTCATCCTTAAGAGTACGAGCTACCTGGAGGACGAATTTCAGCCACACGTGGGAAGGACGAAGAGGACAGACCGTACGGCTGAGCTGCAGTACGATTTTTCTGCTGCTAGGGTTTCGCAGAAAGTTTGACCAGCGTTGACTTTGGTCAACGCTTGGTCCAATCAAGCTGAAAATTTGTGGAAGGTTCGATTTTTGAAGGCCGTACTACCTGGCACAAAAATCGAGGTCAAAGGGTTGACCGTTTTGCTGATGCGTTGACTTTTAGCTTGCTGCCCCTGCGTTGACTTTTCAGGACAGCGTTGACTTTTGTAGAATTGACTTGGGTTGACTCATCTACTGGTTGGAGGGTTGTTGTGACACATCTGGGCTGGCTGACCAAAGGAGACTTTGTTGGTTGAAGCATCCTGTTGACCGCCGAAACGAACACACACATTTTCCTGTTTCTGATTTGTCTTCTGTAAGATCTGCTTATATGTTCTATCTGCATTTTGCTTAACTACTTGTATGATTGCTGTGAGAAAAGTGAAATTGCTCTTAGCATAGAACATCTACAAAACTTTACAATCTAGCATTGTGTTCTTCACTCTTTTAGAGGCTACTTGATCTGTCTTTCTCCAAAAGGACCAAAACTCTGAAATAACCATGGCCCCAAGAGCGGTCTTGACCTCCCTCGACCTCTTCAACATGATGAATAAAGAGGCAAACCATGTATTCACAATCTTCAACAACGATAGATTGTTGTACTCCTTGAAGATAGTGAGAGCATTTGTATGATTTTGTACAAAGTTACAAATATGTCATGCATCCTCAATAATGTTACCAATCCAAAGCACATCAAAAGCAATGGATTTCAGTGCTAAGTTCAATGAATAGACAATGCAAGGTGTCCAAAACACTTGTGGATATTTAGCTTCCACAATCATGCCAGCAGCCTTGCAAACAGGTGCATTATTTTTAATGATTTGCACACAAGAATCAACACCTACATCTTCAATAACTTTAATAAACAACTCACCCATATATTGTGCATCCTTATATTCTACAAGTGTATCCACTGCTTTCAAGAAAACTGGACCATTCAAGGAAGACACCATGAATTTGACAAGTGGGTGTCGTGCTGGATCTGTCCATCCATCAGAAACAATGCTAACCCCAAATGTTGGCCATGATGCTTTAATAGGCTCAAGCATTTTTTGAACCCCTATTTTTGCCTTCATCAACAATGTGGTTCTAAGCTTCTCTGAACCAGGAGGCACATACCCTGATGGAGCCCCTTGAGTTAGAGCTCAGCACATCTCAATAAATAGAGGTGAGTGTAAAAATTTCTCATTTCCCACCCCGGTTTTTAGTTTCACCTTATTTCTCCAATATAGTTAAATGCCCTTTCCCATATCCATACATTCAACAACTGAAAAATAAATATTGCTGAAAACACAAATTCTGGAAATTTTACAGAATGCTGGAAAATGCAGAAATAAAAATCAGCAGGTACAAACAACCATCTAACACATTTAAACACAGTGATTTTTGGTCAATATGACCCTGGAAAAACCCCCTACAACTCTTGGGGAAAACCAGTTCGAGAGCTCTTTTTTATTTCTGAAAATGCTTTTTACAGTGAGAAATATTCAGCAAAAATCAGCAAGCAAACTTTTACAAGTTATCTCGTTTTCTGTGCCTCACAGCCAATTGGAAAATACTTGCAAACAGCAAAACAGAACAGCAACACTGTTATACGGCCTCCTCAAAATTTGTTGTATGGCCTCCACAACACAACATACAAACAAATTGAGAGAAAGATCTCTCATGGGAAACCATCTTCATTTGAGCTCTTAATCATGGTTTTCCCATCAGGGAGTGTCAAGGCCAACTTGGACCTACGTTGGGTCCAGTAGTGCCATCATTAAGAATCCTCTATGTTAGGTCAAAGTAGACCAACATCGTAGGTCCTGAGGGTGCTTTGGACATGTAACATATGCTCAAATCATCACGAGGCCCAATGCTCTCAACGTTACATTTGCTAAGTCATCTCTCTCTCTAAAAGGGCTTGAGTACCTGTGGAGTGGGTACACTCAAGGCCCGCATTGTTATGGACCACTTGACAAAACCAAGTTGAACTCAAGTGAAAGTAGCCATCCATTAGAAACTAGGATCATATGAGCATCTAAGTGGATCAAACTTGGATGTTAAAGCATAGTAATACTTCAAACAAGGGCCACCTTTCAATATTTAACTAGACCAATTCCTGTAAAAGTGTTCCCTACCTTGATAGAGGTGGTTAATGGTCAACCCTATTACGTGCTTCCAGCGCTCAAAGGGGAGTGGCATTTCCAAGGTCAACCCCTCAATCAATAGGTGTTAGTGTAAATGTATAACAATGGAGGGGAACAAGCTTCATGGCCAAGATGTCATGATCAAGGGAGACCAGCTGATGGGGGAGTCCACATCCTAAGTGTCTGAATGTAAGGAGGGAGCAATCATGGAGGCATGAATTACCCTCCTTTGCCTACTTTTTCCACCCTCTAGTGTGCCTTTTACTTTTTATTGATAATGCTTATATTACAATGCATAGCTCAAGTGTTAGAGCTTGCACTTTATGATGTAGCATTTTATATTACCCCTTAAAATGAAATTGTTTAGAGCTCATGCTAGGCTTTTGGCCATATTACCCCTTAAAATGAAATTGTTTAGAGCTCATGCTAGGCTTTTGGCCACATTCTAACTCATGTCCTAGCAATCTTTTGCATTTTGATTTTCTTCTTTATCTTTTGTTGTGGCCACAATATGCTTTTTCATTCTTTTAGTTGCATCAACCTCTAGGGCAATGTTTTCCAGCCCTACTCAAGCAATGTGGACATGAAAGCACCAAATCCCAATGAACCAATGACAAGTTATACCCAAATAATGGAGGTGGTATACGGATTTTGCAATGTGTGATGGAAAGTGTCAAGCATGGTGTAAGGGATAATGATCACACTATTCCAATCCGAGTTTTCCAAGTAGCGCCCCTCCTATAACCCTAAAGCCTTAAGGGAGGTTCCACTGGACTGGGGCTAAAGATTAACCCCCCCTGATAAGGTGGAAGTACAAATTTACAGTTACCGTCGGTCAATATTCCAAATCACCCCTTTATCCATACTAAATGCCCAAAACAAACAAGTATAAGCACCCAATTGCAAAATGATCAAAGTACCTTTTGAATAGCAGCCCACCTTCATCCAAGTGGTAATGTCGGATGGTGAGAAGTATATGGCTGATGCAGATGGCGGAGGCACATGGCATATCATCATCAAATAGTGACTGTCAGGGGCTGCTGGCTGGCTGTCAAATGAAAGAGGAAAGTTTTCTCCTATGGGGTTACCCATTTCAGTGGGTAAGAGAAAGCACTAGACCCAAGGATGGGAAATTTTTGGGAACTCTCAAGGATGCTTTGTTAGAACTTTAAAATTAACATTGTCCGTTCAACACCCATGACAAAGTGAAGTTTAGTTGTAAGCCTAGGACTGTCTAATTTGCAACATTATAGACCAATAATTCTCACAAGGGTAAAGTGTAGATATTTTAAGCATACTCTGCTATTTGCAGATTTATTAATACATGTCTGGAATTTTATTCCCTGAGGGGCTTCTCCAGTATAAACCTCCTTGCATACAGTATAGTGTAACTTCATAACTTCTATATTTGAAAATATTGAATACCTAGAGAAGATTTACCTTACAGGTGGTCATCGCCATACCACTGTTACCATGCTGTAAACCAACAATTAATAGGCCTATAAGAACTTTATTGTATCCATTCATAAAACATGGAAGCATCTTTACATTCAGATAATTAAAGAATTTGTATAACATAATAGTTTTCGGGTATACAATTTTACTTGATAAATCTATAAGGAACATAAACAATAAAGATTTATACTTAGAATAAACAGGAATATTTAGAGCAATGAGATGGTACTTATTTTTTCTAGAAGTTCAATACCAAGCAGCTAAATGAGAGTGATTTTCCACCAATCATGAGTAGTCCTTTGTGGGCACAACCCACTAGCCAAGCTATGAGACAACCAAGGCAAAGAGGCAAACTCAGGATTCTCACAAGTTGTTATTCCATCCCAAAAAGCATGAAAGATCAACAAATCAACAAACTGTTAAGTTCCTTAATCAGACCAGCTTTGGCACTCACACTAGCACCCCGCGATAACTACTCCACAACACAACAAAAAGACTTCCTTCTCTGCTCAATAGTGCCTCAGTGCCTCAGAGGCTCAGACGTTCTCTTCACTCCAATGCTCTTCAAGCATGCATAGAGAATCTGTCTACAGTCCATTTTCAAGTTTAACTCCAGCAGCGTTCCTCTTGGTTCTTGGATAACTATATGAGGGATTGTAAATATATCTCATCTTCATCTTCTTTATTCCTTTTCTTTTCCTCCTCTACTCAAGGTTTTAATGGCCTCCTTTCATGGGCTACTCAATCCCATAGTATGGAACCCTTCTTTTCCCAAGCTAAGACTCTGTTTTCCCCTCCTCTATCCTCTCCCATAAACAGAGCTCCTTTTCCCATTGAATTTTTTCCTCCTTTTGGATGAGTGAAAGACAGCGAGTCAGAGTCTTAAACCAACTTATTCTTGTTTTAATTATGAGCGATGACAAATTTCCCACAATGTAAAAGGTGATTTCCTAGATCTAGGAGTTGCTTTCATCCACTTCTCTTATCTCCAATTTAAATTATAGGATAGGCTCAACATCATAAAAGAGTGAAGGTTAATGTAATTGCAAGATGGGTAGGAAAAAGAGACATAGGTAACTAGGAATATAAAAATTCACTTATACCCCTCACCTTTCCCCTCTTGTGGTATTATAATTCCTGTAGGTTTTCATGATCTATCAGTCATGGTTATTTAATTAACTACAAAATAACAATGTTTACAAGTGTTCAAAATTGGCATGTCTACCTCATGGTGTGAATAAGGCATGGTATTAAAAATAGCTATGCAAAGACATTTCAACATAATTAAATTCAAATTACTCTCAGGGGTCAAAGTTGGGACATTAAAATAATCAAGAGTCTTTTCTGAGGACGAAGAGAGAGTCTTCTTATCCTCTTGACTGGTTCATAGATATCTCTGTGCAGTGTGGACCTATGGCTACATCTTCTATCGGGGGGAACCTAGTACTTCCTCACCTTCATCGATGATTTTCCCTGTTTTCTTTAGGTATAATACATTAAATATAAATGTGTTGTTTTAAATGTTCTAAGAATTCAAATCTCTTAGGGAAAATGAAAGTAATAGGGGGAAATCATGTGTCTGGGGACCAGTCATAGAGGTGAATATATTTATATTCCTAGTTACCTATGTCTCTTTTTCCTACCCATCTTGCAATTACATTAACCTTCACTCTTTTATGATGTTGAGCCTATCCTATAATTTAAATTGGAGATAAGAGAAGTGGATGAAAGCAACTCCTAGATCTAGGAAATATATTAACAATTATTTCTAGTCATTCTCTTATCCTAGAGCATTCCTTGGAAAAGAAATTTTATTTACACTCCGCAACAAAAAGGAGTAGCTAAACAAGTTATCATGCAGATGGTTCGCTACATGCTTCGCTTCAAGAAAATGAAGTTTTCATTCTAGGGAGGGGGAATTGATTTCATGGCCTGGGCAATTGACTGCATGGCCTATATCATCAATAAAACATCTACTTGTGTTGTCACTGGTATGACTCCTTATGAGAAATGGTATGACAACAAAGCTTTTGTTTTGCATTTTAGAACTTTTGGATCTAGGGCACAGGACATACTCCCAATGAAAGGTTAAAGATGTTTGCATCTCCAAACTCATGCTACATTCTAGTTGCGCACAATAAAACTTTCTAGGGATACTACCTTTATGACCCCACCACTCACAGAGTGGTTTAATATGGAGAGGCCAATTTTTATGACGTTCCTCTACTTGAGGTTAGAGAAGACATTTCTCATCACATCTTTATAAGATTCCTTAGATGGATCTCAACATGATTCCATGGAGGATGCTGCTTCTCATGACTATATGGGTCCTCTTCCACATGATTTTGCTATGCTTTAATAGATCCTTCTTCACAATATGATGGTGTTCCTGTCTCTACTTCTACAAGTACTCTCTTGAGTACTTCTATCATCTATGATATCTAGGCAAACTCCTATGGTTGATGCGAACTTTAATGATAATTCATCCAATCTTCCTATTGCAGATGTCTCTTCACTTTTTTAGCATACAATTGTCAGTGGTCCATCCAATCCTAATGCCACGGATGATGATACACTTGTCAGTGGCTCACCTAGTGCTAATGTTTTAGATGCTCCGAATAGTTTAACTCCATTATTCAGTGATGATGGTTACACTTTACATGATTCGCCTGCACTACTTATTCTTCCTTCAGATAGGTCAAGGCCTATACCTAAAGTGGGCTATTTCCATGCTTATTGCTGTAGTAAAGTTTCTTGTTGGTAAATCCGCGAGTTATTAGGAGGAATCTCCTCCACCTCAAGCCTTTCTTGCTCAAATTGCTCACTATTTTTAGGACAGATTTGATGCAATTTGGTTTCTTGCTGGCCAATTTAAGGACTATCAAGAGAACTCTTCTCTACAAGGGGACAATTACTCAATTTTTTAATGTCCTTCCCAACCTACTACATCTCCCACCTAAATCTCTCTAGAGCTCAATCTTGGTCATTAAGGATCTTGACGGATTTATGAAGCAATTTTTTGGAGTTTGGTGGGAGTGATATGGCCTCTACTCGCCATAAAGAGGGAAATAAAATTCCGCGATATTTTCTATAATGACTTCTCGTTATGGCTCCAAGTTCATCTCAAGGGAGAGTCTTGGAATTATTAGTGTAATCTATATATGTGTCCATGGCCCATTCATATGTATCATTATATACTTGTAATTATTGCTAATGCCATATTTTATTCTTTTATTGTATTACTAGGTATGGTTAAGGCCAACCTAATCAAACTTGATATGCAGGTTCACGAACACTCTTGAGGTGTGTGGCCTTGTCTTCTAGACCCATAACCCCTTTTTGAAGGGATGCCTACCTTTTTGAAGGAACAACCTCACTTGTATTAACATAGTATTAATATAAAACTCAAGCTCTCATTTGTATCATCTCATATTGTGAGTCTTCTTGATCTGATATACATAGTGTTACAAGACCAAGGGCACTCAATTTTGGCATTCTCTCTTGTGATTGACTTTTTTCTCTTAGGCGCAATTTTGTATTTATGTTTCCAGCACTCGCACTCGGCTTTTAATTCTCTCAATCACATTAAACCTATCTATCTCTAGTGCAATTGTGAAAAGGCTATTTCAGAAATTGGGTGAGATTTGGTTTCATCAATTCTCCTATTGACCTTTGACATACAACATGACGTGACTTTAATTTTCTTATAGGCCTTCTTCAAAATTTGCACACCACTATGCTTTTCCCAGTTACTTATTTACTATTATTCTTTTGGAGAAAACAAACTTGTTCTGGGGGGAGTGATCATACATCAACAACCACTCTATATGTGGTATCCAAGTGTTAGGTTGCATCTGAATCCAAGAATAAGGCTTTATCTCCCTCCCAAATGAAGCAATGTCTCTACCCTAAACGTCACATCTCAATCACACAATAATTTAATTATCTGCAACTTTTTTTCTTCCTGTTTTCATCTAAGACTCTCTTCTTAAACAGCCTATATAAATGACCAATTTTTTACAATTGTGGTACAATTTTTTTTTCTTGGAAGGCAGACTGGAAACTACTTTGAGCCTTCTTACCACTAGGGTGGTTCTAAAAAGTATCCTTCTTCCTCCCAGCAAATAAGGATATCACTGAAACACTGAATCAAAGTGACCTTATCCTTCTTCTTTGTTTCTCCTCTAGTAGTGTACGTCACCTGATGAAGTGTTAAATTCTCATTGCAATTACTAAACATAATAACTAGGCTATCAAAAGGATCCAAACAACAGCAACTTGCCAACTTGGTTGAAACATCATCTGGTTTAGAAATTGGGAACTCTATTCCTTCCAAGTATCTAACAGGTATCTGAAATTACAAATGTGGGAACTACTACTCTGCTCTTCAAACACTATAGGCATAAAGAACCTCCTCTATAAAAACAATTTGGAGGTTGCATTCTTTTGATTATATGCCACATCAACGTATCTTAGGCTTCTTTTATAGTTTTCACATTAAATTCTCACAACACTTGAATCCTTCAATCTAAGGACTATAGTTGCAAATGACTTTCCACCTTTTTGTTCCAATTTTGAAGCTATATTTAGTTCAGTTGGTTTAAGACGCGTTGCATCTACATACAAGAGGACCATCAGCATCCTATGCTTCCATAGATGGAAACCCTTTCCATCAAAATTCTCACTGACATGTTCAAACTCCTTCCACCAAGAAGGAACATGCCAAAATCTCCCATGGCAAGCCCATCAATGAGATATCGATCATTATGGCCAAGTAACAAGCCAACATACATAACTTTACAAGCCTGCCAATGATAATTAGCATTATTCCCTTCCTGCTAGGCTCTTATTTGAGTTTATGAGCGTCTCACGATTTTGCCTCTTCAACACACAGACTTCTAATTCTTTCACAGCACAGAGATTTGTTTTATAACTCAACAAAATTAAAACCAAAATTAAGAAAAAATACTGCAGCCTGTCATAGAGAATATTAAACCCTACCTCATATAGTGACTTCAAGGTTTGCTACCCCTGGCTTAGTTTTTTTCGTTCATCTTCTCAATATCTACTCAACCTTCTCTTTGTTTCTCCCCTCTAATGGTAGCGTCTTTTCTGGGCTGCATGAACTTGTGGATGTTTTGAATTAGAGGAAGGGTTCAGCTAAATTTAGAAGTGGACTAAATTTAGCAGGGGGACCCACAGGTGGGCCAAAGGCACAGTTTACATTTTATCTCATTTTTTTTACTTATGAAAATTAAATAATTTTCTTATAGTCGAAATGTTAAAATTAGCAACTAGGGCCAAACTCTACATGGGCCATCTTATTTATGACAGCTGATATTTTTCTTGGATTCCCCTCTCCAAAAGGTGTAGGATTGATCTAGAGATCATCCAATTCCGACATGTACAAATGAAGTTATGAATTTATTTTGATTATGGACAAATTGTCAAGGTCGGCCAGCAAACTTATGTAGGCTCAGAAACCCAACAATCACGTCTATTCATCCTCAACATTTGCTATAAATACATGATGCCTTAGCCTCATTTGGACACACTCATCTTCACACCTCTCTCTCTCTCTCCTCATTGATTGGGTGCAGATTTCTGGGCCTCTCTCTCTACACATTCAAAATTTCAGGAGCAAAATTTCAGGAGACCGAAATTTCAGGAAAGCAAAATTTTGGACAGTTTGATCATGCATTGACCAGCAGCATTGACATGTTTGACTATGTTTTGGGGTGAGATATTTTTGTTTGGGCAAGCCACATTTCTGGGCACAGAAACTGAGGTCAAACATTGACTTTGACCAGTGTTGACTGCAGATAGCACTGACCGCTGGGTTGGCTGTTTGACCATGTTTGACTGGACTGTTTTGGGCTGTTTTGAGGGCTGATTCATCTTTCTGTTTGGAGACCAAAGTTGACTGAAGTTGACTAAATTGTTGAGGGTCAAATCTGCCCTGTTGACCAGCGTTGACTTTTCTGGTTAGGGCTCTTTTACTGCTGTTACAAAATATCAGATTTGTAAATTGTACTATCTCTCTCTGCTGAACTATTGAGGACTATAAGAACATTTGATCAAAGGTTTTCCCACATTGGGGTTTGTCCCTGGCTGGTGCCACATCTTGTGTCCTCTTGTCTTCGTTTGTCTTCTACTGTTTATATTTATGTTCTATCTGCATTTTACTATCATGTTGATGTAATTGCTAATCTGAGTATTGATACTGGATTATTAAAGAAATTGAAGTAAAATTGCTCTAAAGCCTAGAACATACCATTTTGCCTAAAATTAACACAAAAATAGAAGTGATCTCAACTATCCATTGAGATCTAATCTCAGTCATTCATGGAGATGGTGAGCCCCGGTCAATTTCAAAGGAGGAAAAGGGTGAAGACTAGGCTCATTATGCACTAGACAACTTGCGTGTTCAGCTTAGCAGAAAAAATGGTGTTCAGTTCAACTCCTAGAGTTTTCAGATCAGCACAAATAGGGCAAGAAACAGAGGTCAAAAAGACTCAGAATATTCCAGCCGGCATTCATTTTCAGCCACGTCGATTTCAGCTGCACAAAAGGGCCGTACTCAGGTCGTACAGACCTATACAATTCCATACAGTGCGCAAGCAGCCAGGCCGATAGGAAGAGAAGTGTGCACATTAGTTTGTGTTGAGTGATTTTCTGAGTGAAGGGAAGTCTTCCCTCCTCTTTGTAATCTTTTTCTGAATATTTCGCGGAAGCATAATAAGAACACACAAGTTGGTATGTTTTCCCCAGTTGGGATTTCCTAGGTAAATTTCTGGTGTATTGTTTTTATTGTATGTTTGTGTTTTCCAGTTTGTTTTTCCGTTGCAATATTCAATTAGGAAACTCAATATAGTTGATGAATGCTTTTGAAAGTTCAGGTTCAGTTGTTTCATTTCTGAGATTTCATTAAATTAGTTGTTAGGTTTTAAAAACGAAAATGGTACCAGAGCTCAGCCATTGATTGAAGACCAGAAAGCCTTGCCCAGTTAATTTACTATTATTCTCCTGGAGAAAACAAACTTGTTGTGAGGAGAGTGATCATACATCATCAACCACTCTACATGTGGTATCAAGTGTTAGGTTGCACCTAAATCCAAGAACAAGGCTTTATCTCCCTCCCAAATGAAGCAATGTCTCTACCATAAACATCACATCTCAATCACACAATAATTTAATTATCTGCAACTCTTTTTCTTCCTGTTTTCATCTAAGACTCTCTTCTTAAACAGCCTATATAAATGACCATCTTTTGACAATTGTAGCACAATTTTTTGAGAGTGGTTTCGACCTAGTTGGATTTCATATGCAGAAACTAGAATTTTAGATTTCATTCAAAATTCAGCAGACTTAATGGTTTTCAGGATTTCATGGTTTGGGGGTTTGCAATGTTTCTATTTGATTCTATCATGTGTGAGGGTATGAGATTGGCATTTGATCAAGAGCATGAAGCCCTTTAAGAACCTTGATCATGGTGGCATTGATTGTTGAACTTTGTTGACGTTGGTGGTACTGATTGTTGAACTCCTCTACCACGGCCTTAACAAGAATGCACCCTTCACTCAAAGGAAAACAACTAGTTAGGCATGCTAATCTTTTTCTACCACATTATAAGGTCGAGGAGATGAACCCTTCACTCAAACCAAAATCATTGGTTAGGCATGTTAAACCCTTTCAATTTCTATCATGTTATAAGGTTGAGCAATCCAAGTCTAAAGACTTTGAGCTAGATGATGTTCATGTATCTCTTGTTGATGATGTTTATGTATTTCTGGTAGCATTGAATCAATGATGAGTTTCATGAGTGACCATGTTGATCAACGATTTGTAGTTTTGATGTCTATTTTTGCTACTACTAAAGTTGTAGAGGAGTTTTAGGAGTCCTCAAACTCGGAGGCATATTATTTATGTAGCTCATGTTGATGATCTCTTGTCTAGTAGTGGTAATGAGTTTGATCATGATGAGGAGTGATCATGTTGTTGATCACTGATATGTAGACTTGTAGTAGTTCAGTGACCCCATAGTTTAGAGCATTGTTTTCGTACTTTAGAGGCCATTTAGAGCCTCATTGATTATGTATTTTGTTGTGGATATGTATTGCATTCGATGCCATTTTGATATATTCACCTTTACATGGTATATAGATGAACAAACCTTGCATATTTTGTTTCTATTGGCTTGGAATCATGGTTTTAAATCTTAAAAATAGTTTTTTTCATTAAAAATTAATTATTTAATGTATTTTTTTAAACCGGTTCGTTTAGACCTGACCAGTCCCGGTTCGACCGGTTCCAGTTCGAAACCCGGTTCATTAGGTGGACCAGTCCGGTCATCGGTTCCGGTTTTTAAAACATTGATCTACATACATGAAATTTTGATCTGTTGATAAGAACAATCTGAAAAACACTTTCTTTTCTTACAAACATAGAATTTCTTTACTTGATTTGGAGCAGAATTAGGAACAAAAATAAAAGCACAATCACACAATTGAACAACACAGTTTTTATAAGGAACCCTACTGGGAAACCCCTCTACTTGATCACTGAGAATTTATTGAAGAAAATTGGGCACTAGATCTCTCACAATACAACTGTTTCAATCTGAAAACAACCATGTTTTCCCTGATTAACCTAAACTTGAAACCTATGCAAGAATTATGATATTTGCTTCCTTACCCAAGGAATTCATCCTTCTCCAATTCCAATAAGCCTTTCCTAGGTTTGTTCACCTTCTCTCGCAAGCTCCACGCACAACCTTGTCCTTCCTATTGTTTGGTCTCACCAAAACAATGATTAAACTTGTGCCTTCATTCCTTCTTTTAAAGGCAATTCAAATGGTTAAAATTAGTGAATTTCTAATTAAGGAATTTAACTAGAGTTTTTCTAGTTAACAAAAGTCAACAAAACTAGTTAATTGGATCCTCCTAAAATTTAGGAGGCTAACTCCACTTAAACTTTCAGTTCCCAATTTAACTCACACTAGAAAATCAAGAACTTGACTTCCAATTTCAACACATCAGTTAACTGCCTCATGCACTCCTAATTTTTAGGGAAACTCCTAAATTTTAGGAACTCAACCATGCACAAAAAGGAACTCGACTTTGACTCCTTGAATTAAGGCACAAATCAAGGAATCACTTTTCTCGCTAATTTCAACACTATAGATATGAATCATGATGATATCTATTTACTAATTTAGTATTTACAATTTTAGAACTAGTTAGTTTATTAATTTATTACATCAATAATATAACGTTATATACCAACCAACCAATACAAAGTTATATAACAACCAATCTATACAAAGTTATATAATGTTGACTCAGGTTCGGAAAACCCTTCTTTATCATGCTAGTTCAGGTTCATAACTTCCCACATTAAATCTCATAAAAGACCCTTTATTAAATAATTAATGTATAGTTAGATTCATAAATGAACAATGCTAACTCATGTGCATAACTTCCCACATACTCAATAAAATTCAAATCTTATACAACTCATTTCTTGTTGGGCTTAGTAATGCAAAGTCAAATCTCAAAGAACCCCTTTCTTATCATGTTAGTTCAGGTTCATAACTTCCCATAGTACAAACTCTATTCTTGGTTTCAATTCTTGTTTTGGTGCTTACACCCAAACAAAAAGGAATAGGATCAAGCCATCAGCATATGGCAACTCGCAAGGTATCAGGCTCTTCGGTCTTGACTAGACACATTCATACCCAGACTCATTTAACTTATAAATAAAAATATTATCTTACCTGGTTGATTCGCTCTAGTCTATGGCCTCCAGAAAATACATAGCAAGTTTGATTAGCTGAGCAAGCAAAAGGTGAAAAGTGTTGTTTCAACTCCAACAAGATGTGAAAATGCAAACAGCGAACTGAACTAGGAATACCTCACGAACGAAGACAAAAAAAATGATAAAAAACCAAGATGTTGTGTTTTAAATTGAGGATTTTCGTAGGACATGTGTCCTAAAATCGAAATACACTAGGGCACGTTTTTGACATGGTCCAATGTAATGGGGCAAATAAAGTTTTTGCCCTAGTTCACCCTAGTGTTCCCTTACAATTTTACGTTTAGTATGCAACCAAAATATATTCAATAAAACATAATAGTCAGCGCAACAGCTATTGCCCACATTGTAATTCTACAAACCCAAAATACAATTGTGGTTGCATAAATGTGACAACGTTACCATACGATGTCGCACAATATAATTCAGCAAATTTGTTTTGGATAGTCCAAATCCACAACATAGTCAAGGTATATCTATTCACAATAAAACAGAATAATTCAACAGATCATGATTGAACTTCACTACACTAATTTTCTATTGTATAACGTTATTCAACAACAAAATAAAATTAGCGTCCTAATCCGATGACTCTAGGCTTCCAAGTAGTTCGAGCTTTCCTATCCATCTGCAAGTCAAATTTCGAACCGCAAAGAGTGCCTTGCGAAGCCAAATCCAGTGCGAAACTTGTCACGGTAGTGTCAAGAAGTTCCGTCAGCCACAAACCCACGACTCCACAATATGAGGAACTTCTCTTCAAGAACTTGCAACTCTAGCTTCAGTTTTGACCCCCGTATTTATCCACAGGACGAATAATTTCGCCTAGCATAGAATAATTAAACGATAAATTTGTGTTGCTTCCAAATGGACTGAATACTTGGACCTGGGACAAGACGATCAAATTGTGCCAGAATGGAAACTCGATGTTTAAATAATGATGTCGTCCAAGTGGTTATTTTTGTACCCAAAACAAGAATTGACTTCACAGAAAATTCCTTGCCAATCAAAGATGATGATCTCGTAGATTTTGCTATCCAAACAGAGAGTGTCCCCACAGAATTTGCATCCAAGACAGAGAATGATTATCACAAAATTTGTTGACCTTCCAAAGAGCTTTTTCCTGTGCCAGAACAAAATAGAGAAAATAGGAAAAGTAGAGGAGAAATAAATTTTATCAACTAGAGTGGAATCTTTCACCACTGAAATTGATAGGGGAAAGGGGTCTTAAAAACCTCAAAGCCTCAAGCTCAAGAAAAACATTGATAAATTAATCAACAAATTGATGCCTAAATGAAATTAACCTCGTTGTATTTATAGATTTCCTTGAGGGGATTTTTCTCCTTAATTGGTTGAGTGTGGTTCACTCAAAACCCCAACTTTGGGTTTCGTTGCCCAGCTGCCCTGAAACTTGCCCAGAGATTTGGTATTTTGGGGTTTTCCCCTTTATCCAAGACTATAGCCTACAGGGATTGATAAGCTACTTTGTCTCTTAAGAAATTAATCTTCCGGGAACATTACATCCAAAAACGTGTCATGATTTTAGGACACGATGAAAATCATGTCCGACACAAGGAACACGGGACATGAGACCCTTAAGGACGTGTCCTGTGACTTAGACAGTATGGCATATTTGGGGTTGAGATTTGAGGACCGCCTTGATGGGGTTGTAGAAATTCTCACCGTAGATCAACAGATTATACAATAGACTAAAGCAAAATACAAGATCTACTTCTACAACAAACTTTGCGGAAGCTTAATCGAATTGAGCGAGATCAATGAGAACACATATAACTGAGAATGAGAAATCAATCACACATAACACAGAAGAAATAACTTGGGGAAAGCCTCAGCCTAAAACCCCAATCTCTGTATTATCATACAAGTGGAAATATGTTCGAGTTACAAAAAGAATCAGCTCACAAGCTATCCTGCTCTCTGCAATCAAACAATATAGCTCACAGATTGAGTAGACATTGTATATGTCGTCCTCAAGCCCTCCAAGCCTCCTATTTCCTTGCGCAGTTTTTCTTGGGGTCCAATGATGCCACATGTATGAATTGGCCTCATCACACTAAAAAAAACTGAAGAAGTAATTGCACAATCCTTAAGGAAAGAATTACTTCTGCATGCAAGAGATATTCACAATGGAATACTCCAACAACTGATAGTACACTGTCCCTCCATCTGATCTCCACTGGGTCTCTATCTGAACTGACATGCATGAGTTATTTATGAGAGAATATTCAGTTATCTGAAGTGCAGCAGTTACATGCATGCATGCATTAACTAACTGAACTCACAATTAATTGAACAAACTGTTTGAATTAATCTAACTAGACTTGACTCAGTTAACTGAGCCAACTAATTACAACTCATCCTTATCTCTTTAACTAATGGATAAATTCCTCAATCAATGGAGAAACTGTTGCATGTCCCCACATAGACTTCATGTTTGATTTTTTATAACTAATTAACTCATGGTGAATTAATTAATTATTTTACAAACAGCTGCTAAGATCAAATTCGAAATTTTACTTCTCTATTTTAGTTCAGGGACTAACTAAATTAGGAAGGTATCCTGAAATGCTATTTATAGCAGTACTAAATTTAGCACTTCTATATTTAGCATTTCTTGTTTCTATTTTCAACAGGGGCCTCAAACGTTTGTTCTTGAAGGGAGAAGATAGGTGTAGTTCTAGAGGAGCGAGGAGTTTGGGAGTTTGTGGACAATCCACCAACTCAACTAGCAGACCCTCAACAGCTGGCTCAGCACAACAAGAAAGATGGAAAGGCCAAAAGAATTATCCTTGAAGGAGTTAAAGATCACATCATACCTCACCCATCCAGCAAGAAGACAGCCACGGCTATGTGCCTTCTGATAATCGAAAGAAGCTGGAGCCTACAACAAATAAGGGCATTTTCATAGGCTATAGCAAGACATGTAAGGCATACAAGCAGCACTCAGAAAGACTGTGATTAGGCATGATGTGAAGTTTGAGGAAGAAAGGGCTCTCAAAAAGTCCTTGGAGCGTGTAGCACAGGAGTTGGAGCAGGAGACTCCCAAGCAGGAGGCTCAGTTAGCTCCTCAAACTTCATCACAACCAGTTATTGGGCAGGTCTAGTAGCAAGCAAATGAGGAAACAACATTGGAACAAGAACAAAGAGCAGATCGAGTGAAGCCCACTCAGCCAGTGACTCCCAGAACAGGGAGAGGACAAGCCAAGTGGGCAGATTAGTTGATCAAGGAGGCTCAGGAGAGAGTTGGAGCCCCCAACTCCACATTCAGAAAGAGTAAACAGCCACAGAGATATACGAGGCAAATGGCACTGATGACTGAGTTGATAGACTCAAAGCCTTGTTACAAGGAGGCAGCCTCTCAACAAGAATGGTGAGATGCCATGGTGGAGGAGTATTCCTCCATCATGACGAACAACATCTGGGAGATAGTGCCAAGACCAATTGGCAAATTAGTGGTTGGTTCACGTTGGGTGTATAAGATCAAGCTCGGGGTTGATGGGAATGTGGAGAAGTGCAAGGCAAGATTTGTGGCCAAAGAGTTATCTCGGGTTGAGGGGATAAACTACGATGGACATTTGCACCCGTGGCCCGAAACTTGTCCATTAGGGCCATATTGGCGATTGCAATGCAAATGAGGTGGAAGATCCACCAAATGGACGTGAAGACTACCTTCCTTAACAGAGTAGTTGAGGAAGAGATATATGTTGAGCAGCCTGAGCAGTTTGTGACTTTCAACAAAGACACACATGTTTGTAGGTTGAAGAGAGCCCTTTATGGGCTCAAGCAGGCACTGGCGGCATGTTATGCCCAAATAGACAACTACCTTCTAGGATTGGGCTTCACCAAGAGTGATGTTGACCCTAACTTGTATTATATTGTGGTTGGGGGGCAACCTCTCATTCTTGTATTATATGTTGACAATTTAATACTGACAAGGGACGAGAAGCTCATCAATGACTGCAAGAGAGATCTTGCAGTGGAATTTGAGATGAAGGATATAGGATTGATGCACTATTTCCTTAGGCCAAAGGTATGATAGGGTGATGGGGAGATCTTCTTGGGATAAGGCAGGTCAACGGAAGAGATTTTCTCAAGAGGTTACACATGCAGGAATGCAGGCCCATGACCACACCTCTAGTCACAAACTGGAGGAAGGTGGACGCTACCAAAGCAGAGCGAGTTGATGCCACTCTTTATAGAAATCTCATTGTCGATTTTGGGGTAGCATCGGATGTGCTCTAGCTCCAAAATTTTGTGGAGTGGCTAGAATACATGAGATCTCTAGAACCCAAAAATCATTTGGAGAAATTCCACCCGAATTGAAAGTTATTAAAATAATTAATATTTTTAATAGGTTCCTAAGCCTAAACTAAGGAAAATTAAAATATTAATGGGTATTAATAAGAATATGGGTGAGAAACTTCTAAGTGATGAGGATCAAATCTATTTTAATCTTAGTCGTTGATTAGGGACTTAATCTCGATTGTTGATTCATCAGCAGGAAAAGTATAAGAGGCTTGAGGGTCAGTTGGAGATACACCAAATTGATCAGTCAATTCGATTTTTCTGGGGCGAGGTTTGCTGAGAAGGTCGAACAGGTGATCTGAGTTGCAGCAGAGGTGCAGGGATAGTTGGGGTTGGAGGATCTTCTCCAGGACCCCGAATACTCAACACAGAGAGGTAGAGATACGCCAAAGGAGGCAGCGCAGACCAAGGGAGGCTGACACTGGGCCAGGAGGGCCCACGCATTGCTTGACGCAGTGCCAACGCAGGGGAAGAGTTGCCCTCCTGCAAAAATCTGAATTCAGCTAGGGAGCAACAAGATCAGCCGAGAAGGCTGACATCAAAGCTCCAAGAGGCAGAGGAGGTAGCGAAGAGCTGACGCGGAATCTCAGAGTGCTCCACACAGGCCCACGCAGCTACTGCGAAGAGGCAGCGCAGTTGTAGCCGAGGATAGTCAATCCAGTTGTCGGATCAAAGGGATTTTGCCAGGTGAAGTGAGGTAATATCAATTAGGTTTTTGCCAGTATATTTTATCTCTGTAACTGGACAACTGAGAGGGCATCCAGAGTTGTATTCAGAACTATTGCTTAATAATAGAAAACCCTCATATCTGTTGCACCGGTTTTCCCACATTGGGTTTTTCTAGGGACGTGTTGTCCAAAAATAATAGTGTCCCTTGCGTGTTTGTCTCATATATTTTCAGAGTATGATCTGTATGTCGGTGTAGTCTACAGTTGTATTTTCATCTTTGTTTATAAATTAAATAACTTGTTGAATGTAATAACAAGTAGGAGATGATAAACCAGTGATTGCAGTAGGATTTCTGATGTGTAGATTCAAAAATTTTCACATGGTACCAGAGCATTGCAGATCATAGGACATTGAAAACATCAGCTAGGAGATCGAGTGAATTCGCTACAGAGAAGTCGTTGTCCCAAGTGACAGTGTTGTTTCAGACGCAGAGGAGTAGCTGAAGAAGTGACGCAAAGCTAGAGAAGTGACGCAGAGGCTCACGCAGTGCCTGCGTTAACATTTCGAGCCTGTAGAGGGTGACACAGTACCCGAGGGGAGCTCACGCAGTGACTGCATCAACTCTCTGGGCCAACGCAGAGCCTAAGAGGCTCAAATCAGTCAGTTGCCAGGGCTGGAGAAGCAGAGCAAATTCGATCAGTGGAGCTGGTGGGACATTGTTGTTGTTCGTGCAAAATAGTGTTTGTGGAGACGAAGCTGAGGTAGAGGGAGTCACTGCCTTGCCATATTTCTAGCCAAAGAAATCTAGATCCGGGTTGCAACGGAAAAGTAGGAGTGGAGAGGAGTGATTCGACCTTTGGCCAGAGGATTTCCGTGAAGGAAATCAGGTCTCAGAGGGAGTCTAGAGGAGCTTGTTCCTTAAAGGATTTCTAGTGCCGAAGAAATCTAGATCCGAGTCTTGCTAGATTAACAGCAGGAGAGGGAGAACAGAACCAGTCCTATATTTGTTGAGCAAAGATGGCAATCAATGGACTGAGGGATCAGGACAGATTAGATGGAGCATCCAATTTTGTCATCTAGAAGGCTAGGATCCTAGTAGTCCTAGACAAAAATCGCATCAAGGACTATGCCTTGAAGGTAGTTGATGTTCTGATCGACGTTGATCCGCTGAAGAAGTACAAAGAGGCCCAGGTGAAAGCTAAATGCGTGATTCTAGACGAGGTCAAAGATCTTGTGGTCCCACACATTGTTGAGAAGGAAATAACAAGGGAGATGTGGGAGACATTGACCACCTTGTACCACGGGATTTCCATTCAACGGAATGCTATTGGAGAATCAGTTGAGACAGTACCAGATGTAGAAGGGAGAAGAAATTGATCCCTTCCTTCTCAAGTTGCAAGGGATTCGAGACCAACTAACTTTCGTGGGGTCTACACCAGATCCTGAGTTCATGGTCAGGACTGCCCTAAATGTAGTCACTGAAGATTGGGAGACATTTGTCTGGAGTATCTTGGGCAGAGCTTCTCTTCTCGATTGGAAAGAAATGTGGGCAGCTCTTCGACAGGAAAAGATCAGGAAGCTGACCAAGGCAAGAAGTAGCGGCAGAGGAGCTCGGGTCAAGGAGGAGGAGGAGTAGGATCCAACTCTCGCATCATAGAGACAGCATGGGCAGCAGAAAAGGAAGAAAAAGGATATATCCAAGGTCAGATGCTTCAGGTGTGGTGAACTAGGACATTTCGCCACTCAATGCCCCCAAAAGAAAGGCAAGGAAGAGGCTTCTGACTCGAAGGTTGCTCTAGCGAAAGTTGACAAAAAGGATGATAGCGAGGATTGTGCCACGAGTGCTCATGTGCCTCTGGAGAAGAGGTGGGGCGACATGGAGTTGTAGTTGAGAGGATTGCATGAAAGAAGGGCAGGATCCTTGAAGTGCCCAAACTCTTGGATCACATACGACTACGTGACGCCTTAACAACAGTAGCAAAATGACGGGTGTCGGTTGGTGCGACGTGTGATGGAACAACAATGGTGGAGCTAGAGTACCAAAGCCTGAAGCAACACAATGGATGTTGTAGCAGTGCGAGAGGCACAGAGCAGATTGCAGCAGCACAGTAGCAGCAGAGGGGCAACACATACTAGCAGCAGAGGTAGCTTCAGCATCAGGAGGCATCCATACTGACCAGCATGTCAATTTTTGGGTGAAGTTTCAGTTACTTACTTCTCAGTAACTGAGTTGCAGTGGCAGTGCTATGGGCAGCATGATGCAGCATTTTGAGAGGGAGCTGCAGTACAGATGTAGTAGTGACAGTGGCAGAGTCATGGGCAGCAATACAGGATGCAGCAGCGCAATGCAATGCATGAAGGGCAACAGGCCAAACATCAGCAGCACAGAGGATCGATGCAGTGGATCAGCGTAATACTTCTATTGAGAAGTATAGCTAGAGCACATTCCTCGCTAGGAGAGAGTGTTGATTTTGGGGTAGCATCGAATGTGCTCTAGCTCCGAAATTTTGTGGAGGGGCTAGAATAGATGAGATCTCCAGGAACCCATAAATCGTTTGGAGAAATTCCACCCGAATTGAGTGTTATTAAAATAATTGATATTTTTAATTAGTTCCTAAGTCTAAACTTAGGAAAATTAAAATACTAATGGGTATTAAAAAGAATATGGGTGAGAAACTTCTAAGTGACGAGCGTCAAGTCTGTTTTAATCTTAGTCGTTGATTAGGGACTTAATCTCGGTCGTTAATTCATCAACCGGAAAAGTATAAGATGAGGCTTGAGGGTCAGTTGGAGATACACCAAATTGATCAGTCAATTCGATTTTTCTAGGGCGAGGTTTGCTAAGAAAATCGAACAGGTGATCTCAGTTACAGGAAAGGGGCATGGATAGTTAGGATTGGAGGATCTTCTCTAGGACCCCGAATACTCAGCAAAGAGAGGCAGAGATACGCCAGAGGAGGCAGTGTAGACCAAGGGAGGCTAACATTGGGTCAGAAGGGCCCACGCATTGCTTGACACAGTGCCAGCACAGGGGAAGAGTTGCCCTCCTCCAGAGGTCTGAATTCAGCTGAGGAGCAGCAAGATCAGCCGAGAAGGCTGATGTCAGAGCTCCAAGAGGCAAAGGAGGCAGCGCAGAGCTAACGCGGAGTCTCAGAGTGCTCCACACAGGCCCACGCAGCTACTCCGAAGGGGCAGCGCAGTTGTAGCCAGGGATAGTCAGTCCAGTTGCCAGATCAAAGGGATTTTGCCGGGTGAAGTGAGGTAATATCACTTAGGTTTCTGCCAGTATATTTTATCTCTGTAACCGGATAGCTGAGAGGGCATCCAGAGTTGTATTCAGAACTATTGCTTAATAATAGAAAACCCTCATATTTGTTGCACCGGTTTTCCTGCATTGGGTTTTTCCAGGGACGTGTTGTCCAAAAATAATGGTGTCCCTTGCATGTTTGTCTCATATATTTTCATTTATGATCTGTATGCCAGCGTAGTCTGCAGTAGTGTTTTTCATCATTGTTTATAAATTAAATAACTTGTTGAATGTTATAACAAGTAGCAGACGATAAACCAGTGATTGCAGTAGGATTCCTGATGTGTAGATTCAGAGATTTTCACACTTATTAGGTCATTGATGTATCTGGTGAACACACAACCCAAAATTTGCTTTGCAGTTAACCAGCTGAGCCAATTCATGGTTGAGCCGACGAGGGTGCATTGGGTTGCCACCAAGCAAGTGTTGAAGTACCTCAAGGGCACAACAGATTATCGGTTGTTAGACAGGCAGGTTAATGGTGTGAGCCTTCAGGGCTTCACAGATGCAGATTAAGCAGGGGGTTCAACAGACAGGAAGATTCGTCTAGAAGCAACTTAATCCAAAAAACACAAATGATTCAACTCCCAAGGGGCCCATACCATTTTACATCTGCACCAGATCCTTGGATGCAGAGTTTCGCTCCCAAAATACCCCTGTTTGGGGTTGTTTTGTTCTGTTGGAATTTCCAATAGCAGGCATTACACCTGCAACATAAGGGAGATGTGGGAAGCATTTCCTGTCGCAGGTCTGTTTTTAAGGTCTGCCAAGCATATTTTAAGCACAGAAGCTGTTACAGAGATTTGTTATTTGTTCTCTAATGCCTAACAAGCTTTAAAGAAGGCCAGGTCTGTGTTTATGGGTGCCCAACAATATCTTACGAAGGTTGAAAAGCAAATTTTACTTGCCCAGCAACTGTTAAAGAGGCCCCGGCCCAAACACCTATTTTAGGGTACAGTCACCTTATTATTTCAGCCACCATTCATTTTCCAGCTTGCTTACCAACTTCTGTAATTTGTAAAGGGTTTTGGTCTATTTGCAAGTGCTTACCTCGGATACCAGAGCTAGGATTTGCAATGCAGACCTACTTATGTCAACTAAGAACCCTTACTCTTTTGTATTCATAGCACTATGTAGGGTTGCAGTTGAATATCCCAGCAACAGAAGACTCTCCCGTATCCATTCAAATTTCAGTGTTATTTAATATTTAGTTCATAAACTTTAATGAGAATATACTAGCATTTTAACTTCAATAAATTGACGATTTCAGCTATTTTTTAAAATGTGTATACTGCCATGCCCACGATTCCCAATATTCTATAATTCAGAGTTAAAGAAGCAGAGTCTTCCATGTCCAGTAGATTCCATTTACATTGCGATAAAATGCCCACACTGAAGGATCAATCTTTCTTTGAAAAAAACTGTAAATGAATATTATATTATATAACATAACCAAGTGCTAATCCAATTTTGCACAATAGATATAAGGCTAAAGCAAATAGTGATTACTTTCCAATGAGCAATCAAAGTATGGCAATTAGCATTGCACTAAGATATCAAAACCATCAAAATAACTCAGAAATTTTTTATTATACTCTACAAAGCCCAGTAATCATGGAATAGTAAGTGAATCAGATCTCTCGAACGAAACAGTTTTAACCCAATAAGCGATCACTGATTCAGTTCTCGTTAAGACATACGGACAATCCACTACATAGGTCCTCAAGCCATAGGCACCCAACCTGTGGGAATAGGACTTAGTACCTCAAACCCACATGAAAACAAGCTTAGTGCCGGAACTGTCAGCGATTTCCTCCAAGAACTATGAAGAAGGAGGGCCGCCGGCTTCGCTCGCATCAGCGCTAGTTGTAGTTGGGGGCTTATATATTCGAGCCCTCTTCAAGATTTCTGCCACAACCCAATGTTTCCTCTTGCTCAAAGGCCTCGAAGGATCTAACCTCACCTGCAAAACCCGTCTCCTCTATTCATTACCCAACCAAGAAGAAAAAGCAATGATTTCCATTCATGGGAATGTGAATATATATTCAAAGGGCTTACCCGGTCGCCAATATTGCAGTCATTTTTCTCGTCGTGGGCCATGAATTTGCTGGTCTTCTTGTAGTAACGATTGATGAGCTTGTGATGCAGCAGTCTGTCCACGGCGACCACCACCGATTTCTGCATCTTGTTGGAAACCACTACTCCAATCACTGTTTTCATGTTTCTTTCTTGTTTATTTCCACTCTTGACTGAACTCTTATCACAAAATGTTATTTGTGGGAGTTCTCAGGGTTTTCAGATTGTAGAGGAGTTTTGCTTATACCCAAAACCCATGCTTCGGCAGAAAATATATACGGAATGGGCAAATTGAAGATGGTATGGGCGGAAAATATAGCAATCGGGTGATTATTAAATATTACTTCGGTTGTTTTTCTTATGAATACGAATGGGATTTTCTGTCTGGAGACAGACTTGCGGTTTTTTAACTGCAGAGCTCGCTAGAAACCCTCAATAAACATAAATCTAGGTGGGGGGATGGCAAAAAAGACCTCTTTTGGAATGCCCATTTAGTAATATCGATGCTTTTGGGATGTTTAGAGACAATTACGAAGAAATTTTCAATACAAAATCGATCTCTAACATGTGACCACGTGACTGGCCAACTTTCTGCATGTGGCCATTCAAAGTGATTCTTTTTTGTTGTGAAGGTGTCAAGAAGGGTTAATGAGTATTGGAGAATGGTTATTGAGAGGATGATTTTAGTTATTTAACAGATCTAAAAGGAGAGATAACAAATAATTTGATATGGGGCAAGGATTAGCTAATTTGGTCATTTACTTTGTTTCTTAATTATATATTTGTTCTAAGTCGTTAAATTATTTATTCTATGTTGGTGAAATAATTTTGTTTTCTAGCTTTTACAATATCAACTTTGGTTAGATTTTCTATATTATAATTTGTCAATATTTTAGTATCTTTATCAATTAGTTTGATAAAGTCATTTATTTACTTTTATGTTTTATGTGAAAGTGAGTTACTTTCTCTTATATGTTTGTTTTCCAATATGGTGGTTTTCTTTAATGTTTATCTTATTACTTTCCAACAAGAATGTTTGGGTTAGTCTTTCAAATCCTACAAGTGTGAACAATGATATTTCAATTCTTGTAATGTCTCAAATGTAGAAAAATTGGAACAGGCAGTGATATACAAAAGCCAATGTGATTCATACACACAAAAAAAAAAATTAAACGAACAACAAATGCTCAATACACAACATAAATGTGAACGAGCTGAGTCATTTTATTAATGGAGTGGAGCAAGTATAATAGTGTGGAAAATGCATCTAGGCTTGCCTCAAGGGCAAGCTTGACATAACTCAGGTGTCAAACAGTAATCTCAATGCTGGAAAGAACTGCTCCTCTAAGGCTCTGCGTTGTTTCCTAGTAACTCAACTGCTAGCTGGAAAGGCGCTGCAAGAAACCCCACCTTCGGTGCTCAGAAAGTGATGAAACTTCAGCCACAAACTCCTTGGCCAAAACCCACAAAAACCCATAAATGGTTTAGCGTCATTTTGACCTCTCAAAATCGACCCCCAAAGGCACTGTGTAGTTCCCAGTGATTTTGCACTCTCTGTTGCAAATATACGGCTGAAACCCCCACTTCTGATGCTTAGAAATTTTTGAAACTTCATATCTAAGATCCTTGTCAAAAACCCAAAAAAAAACCAGAAATGGTTTGGCCAAATTTTGACCTCCCAAATTTGACCTCTTCTATGGCCCATGCCCTCCAAACAGTGCCAAAAATACGGCTTGCAAGGAATGACCACAAAATCCTCCTCCAAGCTCTGAAATGGAAGCAAACACCACTCCAAATATCTCCTCTAACCTCCAAGGCAAAGCTCAGCCTCAAGGACTCATACTCTACCCACCAAATGAGCTCCCACACACTGCCTTTGTGCTAGCCCAGGTAGTGCAAAAGTTACACTGCCAAGCCAGAAGCTCAATCAGCTCCCAAACTCTCCTAGATGTTGACAATCCTCCCTAACCTCCTCTTCGGAAAATCTCATGTCAAATCTCCACTTCTAAGCACCACCAATGAACTCGACCTCTTCTCCACTGCATCCCCCAGTAATACGCACAACCTGGAAGGGAATGTTACTGCTGGGAATCAGAATGTGATCCTCCCCCTGAAGAAATGAAGAAAACCTTCCTAGGGTGGCACTCGAAATCCCCCGAAGAAAGGGTGAGCTCTTCACCTGAAGAACTCGTACTAAACATCGAGTGACTCGACTAAGCAGCTCGAGCAATCAAAGAGAAATCAATATAGTCCAATAAGATGAATGAAATGAGGAGAGCTACCTTCCTTATATGGATTTCGTGGAGCATTTTTCCCTCCAATTTTACCTCCATCATGGGCCCTCACTTAACCCCCTACATGCAAAACTTAACCACCTTCATGCAAATTGAATTAGGAAGTGTGTCTTTCCCTGGTGGTGGGTGGCCCCCATGTGTAATTTAACCACGACAAAATAACTTCTACTATGTCTAATCTCCTAGTAAAATTGAATGGGCCCCATCACCTCCAAAATCGACCCCAAAAATATAGAAATTAATCATGTTCCAAAATAATTTAGGAAGGGACATTACAATGTGAAAGTGATTTACTTTCCTACCTATGTGTTTGTTTTCCAATATAATGGTTTTCTTTAATGTTTATGTGATTACTTTCCAACAAGAGTGTTTGAGTTAGTCTTCCAAATCCTACGAGTGTGAACAATGATATTTCAATTCTTGTAAATGTGAAGTGTGATATTTCAATCCCTGCAAATGTGAAATGTGATATTTCAATTCCTGCAAGTGTGGGCCTTTCAATTCATGCAATGTGTGGCTTGGTGACTTGTGAAAGAACATTAGCATCCAACTTTGTCATACCTAATTAGTAATACAACCTCATTGGCACTTAACAGATTATATTAGCATATATGATGCACGACAATTCGCAGGTTCCATAGAAACCCCAAATTGACAATTAAATGTACAACTTATCAGTTATCTACTAAGCAATTAGGATGTAATTGGACTAGAAGCTCATGAGAAAAGTTTTTTCCTCAATTTTTTGGTTGTGGGGTTACATTGAAGACATATAAAGGAAACCCAAGCAGTGTATGTGTATCAAACAACACAAGGGGACTACTAGCTCGAACTTAGAAGGAAAAAACAAAATAAATGACATAATGGAGATGGGGGGGATTGGGCATCAATAGGTTGATTTCCTGTAAAAGAATGAGCAATGAGGAGTTGAAGGCTTGGTCAAAGCTCAACTTTGAACCTTTAGTAAGATGCTTCCCATGAAACATGATATTGGCTAAACATTGCCTAATCTAGGCATTTAGGACAATAGAAGGAGGAGAGAGAATTTCGCACTATGAGATGGGGTTCACAAACCCTATTCTTAAAGATATGGCATGTTGAGTTTGTTGGGATAGATTGACTGATGTGGATATTATACTACTATGGATTCGACTTCATGGGTTGCCTTTGATTTTGTGGTGTGAAGAGTTTTTCGGGGAAATTGGCAATGTTGTAGGTATATATTATGAAGCAAACCTAACCCATCTAAAAACATGATATTGCAAAATGGCTCAAGTTTTGGTTGGGTTGGAGGTTAGCAAAAGCTTGGTATAGCTAATGGATATCCAAAGGGGTGTTGATATTTTTCATCGTAACATGGGTTGTGAAGGAGTACCCTTTAGATGTCTGCATTGCCACTGTTATGAGCACCTGGTTGCAAATTATAGTTGCTTGAGCTATAGAAAGATTTGAGGACCAATAAAGCATTGAAGGGGTTTGGATATGGTTGAATATGAAACCATCTAAATCTTTAGCAAAAAGGAGGATGTGGAGTTCTAAGCAACCTTGGATACTCATCATTTCATGCTTTTGGAAGTAAAATTTATAGACCTTGAAGCTAGGCCAACATAGGGATTAAAATATGGATGCGACAACAAGGAGGCCAAAACAAAATTGGGTACGATACATCAGTCTCATTCTTTGTCTAAAAGTATTTCTTTAGAACATCTCTTTTTGGGGTCTTGGGGGAATGAGGCTCAAACAAAGGTTTGGAATCCCTGACTGATTTTATGCCTAACTTGTTTGGAATAAAAAAACATGACCCTCCTCCCCTTGTACTTATTCTTGGAACTATAGAGGTATTGGATGTTGGTAAAGGTCCTAAAGGATCCTTTGCAAACACTAGCCTTGGATTTGATTTAAATGGGAAGGATGTCCATGATTCCAATACCTTGGAATCTATGAAGTATAATCTATGTTCTAGAACAAAGGTGTTTTTTATTTTCCAAGCAAGCTCACAAGGGGATTGGGTTTTCTTGAAGAGAAAGACCCTAAATCCAGTAAAAGGGAAAGGAAATCTTACATTTCCATGCCTAAAAAAACAAGTGTCTTTAAAATTTTGATGTGGGAAACAAGTATCCTTAATAGGGGCTCTTAGAGCAAATGCCCCTTTCGAGGGTTCCAAATGAATTTTTGACCCTCAATTGTGAAGAGTTGGCTAACCCCTTAAGAAATTGGCCCTAAGGAGATTAGTTAACAATGTTAAACCTTCTATTATCCTATTGCAAGAGATCATGTAAGACTAGGAGAAAATCACTTAAGATTTATATAAATTGTTTAGTAATTAGGATTTTGATTTTATAGATGCCATTGGGAGATCTAGATGGAACATCATTGGAAGGAGAAAAAACTTTTTTACCCTTGTTGATTCTTGGGCCTTTCCTATGGAGTTAGGGGTATCCTTTTCCTCCTTGGATTTATGGAAAAATGTAACAGCCCTGAGTTAAAAGTTCATGTATAAAGTTGATAAAGGCAAAATAAGACCAAGGCCATGGGACACGTATTCCAAGTTGAATGTTGAGCAAAGTATCCTAGTGGGCATCACTTGTTGTTTATTATGGTTAAGGGGAAATTGGCAAAGGCATTGGAAAAGGATTTGAAAAGGCAAAGTGGCAATTATTCGCGTTTTATTTATGAAAATAAAGGAAATTAGGAGAAAAGGGAGGTGAAAGGTCGAAGGTTGCATGTGAGGAGGAAATTGAAGGAAAAAAGAGGAAAATGAAGAAATTAGAGGCTTCCATGATAAAGAGGCTTCTGAGGATCAATTCACATATTTTGTTGGTTAGCCTTTTGTCAATTGAGTTTTGGAATTGGTTTCGGAGAGAAGAGCATTAAGAGGAGAAGGAAAGTAAGCAATTAGAGGAAGGACAAGGAAAGCAAAGGAAGCAAGGATCATGCAAGGAAAGGTTGGATCAAGCAACTTCGGTGGGAATACTTGAAAGTAATAGGTTGTGTGCACGATTTCCTAGTTGGTTTTGGCATGCATGGTATATGCATGTGTGTATTTGGTTCATTTGTTGTCATTGCCATGGGTTTTTCCTGGTTTGACGGTGGTTTCAGCCTTGCCTTGTCATTTTCAGATAGCCATGGTGTGATGGAATTCATTCTTGGTTGAGCTTTGGATTTTTTGGAGGTTTTGGATCCGGGTGAGCTGGTCTCAGGAAAATCCCAAGGGTTGGGGGTGTGGGAAGCCCTAGGTGGGTGGACACAAGAAAATTCCTAAAGGGATGGTGAAGGTGTAACATCCCTAGTAAAAGTCCATGTAAAAAATATATAATACCACGAATGATGGGACACGTACTCCAAGCTGAATGTTGGATAGGACATCCTAGTGTGGGTGTTCATTTGGTTGGGAAACTGGAAAATGCAATGGTTAAGGCTTTAGAAAGGCAAAATGGGTTTTTTGGCACATTTATTTATGAAAATAATGGAAATTAAGAGAAAAGGGAGGTGAAAGGTCACAGGCTGCATGTGAGGAGGAAAATGAAGGAAAATAATGGAAATTGAAGAAAATAGATGCCCCATTGATAAAAAGGCTTATGAGGATCAGTTGGTAAGTTTTTTACAGGTTTTGATGGAGCTCCCTTCTATTCTCTCACTCTCATACTCTTAGATACTTAGAGTTTTCTTGGAGCACTCTTGGAGGGTGTGGCATACTTGGAGTTTTGGAGCAAGAAGGCAAAGGAAGAGCAGGAAAGCGCAAGAGGGCGTCGATATCAACTGCTACAACGAGTTTTGCTTGCAAGTATTGAGTTGCATGTATGTTTTCCTCACTATTTTTGGCATGCATGGCACATGCATGTGGTTTATTGGTTATTATCTGTCACTAGCATGGAGGATTACTTGGATTAACAGTGGATTTGCCTAGCCTTACCATTTCCCAGATAGCCATGGAGATTGTGGGTTTATTTCCTTTGTTTTTTTTTTGGTTCTCATGTTTTCCTTAACTTGGGTTGAGTTATTAGTTCCTAGAAGCCTTGGTTGGACAAACTCTTTGGAAGCCCTATAACAACTTGGATTGAGTTACTAGTCCTATAGCCTTGGTTGAACAAATGTTCTGGGTTGAGTTATTAGTCCTAGAAGTCTTGGTTGGACAAACGCTCTGGAAGCCCTTGGTGGGTTGAGCTACTAGCCTTGGAAGCGTTGGTTGGTCAAACGCTCTGGAAGCCCGACACTAGTTGTGGGTTGAATTACTAGTCCTGAAGCCTTGGTTGGACAAATTCTCTAGAGCCCGGCAATAGCCGTGTGTTGAGTTACTAGTCCTAGGAGCCGAGTTGGAACAAATGCTCTGGTGCCCTTGAAGGTTGGGATAGAGACCAATCGGATGATGATTTTGGTGATGTCTGACTGTGGAATCACTATTTGATGGGTTGAGGTGGATGACCTCTGGAAACTATGGATGGTTTTTGATTGATGTATTCTATGAGATCCCACATTCATGCTTGGAATATGGCACAGGGTTGAATGGTTGAAGAAAGATTTCACTCAACCATTCTATGGTCGGGTGGAACGTGGAAGTCCCATCCCAGGTTTGGATTTTGCATCATTAATGAAAGGTCATTTCTCCTTGTATCTCCATGAACATTATGATGGTCTACATGTGGTTTATATGGCTACGATTTCATTGGTATTTATGTCCCTATTATGTTGGTTATTTACATGTTTTATGACAGCAGCCATGAGTGGCTCTCATCATGTTCTTACTTGTTATTGAGTGATCAATGTATCTATGACCTAATAGATGAAATGGAAGCTAATGTGATAAGGCGACAATGCTTCATAGCGAATCTCAGATAAGTATGAGACCCCTATGCTCAGATCTGTTATTTACACCTGTAGGTTGCATATTTATTAAGTGTTTGACAAAATGCATGTCATGGCTAATAGGGGTCCATTCAAGGTCTTGAATAAGCATTTGCTTCAGTATTGTCATTTCCATGTTATTTTACTGATTTGAAGAGGTGGTTCAATTTTGGGTAGTGACTTGAGCTCTAGGCCTAAAAAAGTGGCTCAAATCCCAAAGTCGTTGGCATAACACTAACAATTTGGGTGTCTGGTCACTGGTAGGCAAGCCTGTGAAAGCAACTATAGGGTTACAGTCACATGCATGCCTTGTCATGGGAGCAACTTTGGGTTTAATTCATTTAAATGCTAGGTTAACGCGAGTTGGGCACCTAGAGTGATGGATTAGCTCATGGGGGTCCTGAAGCACCTGATGGAGGTCTGTGTGTTGTGTTTCTGTCGATTCCATTTCCTTAAGGTCGCCTAGGATGTTGAATCATATCATAGTAGCCTCTCATCCTATGCTTACCCCAGTTGGTCGATTGCTTGGGTAGATGTGGGAGAAGGGTGTTACAGGGTGGTATCAGAGCATGGTTGCGCTCTCCTTGAACTATGTGTTGATCATACTTTCTTGTTGGTTGCATATGTGTTCCTTATATATGTAGTCCATGTTCTTGTTGCATTTGCATGGCGTTGATCATGGTTGTAGTGATGTCACCACGTGAAGGTTGAAGGTGTTGTCATGGAGCATGTCTCCATGTGTGTATAGTTGATTATGCATTGTTATGCACGTCAGTGTTCACATGTTATCAAATGCACATGAGGTGTTTATTGTTGTCATGCATGAGGTCACAGTTTGTGTAGTTGATATGGTCACGCATTGATGTCTGGACTCTAGCTAGAATGATGTGTATATGTTTTTATAATCATGTGCTATATGTCTATATGCAGTTGTTATGCATGTATGGTCTTCGTTATAGTTATGCATGAATAGTAGGTCAAACATGCCTTGTGATGTCACGATATTCAATTTAGGTCATCATGGTGCTATTGGTTGTTATGATGCTAATGTGTTGGCTAAGATAGAGCAGGAGATGCAGATCATCATAATGAGGTTGCAATATTAGACTTTGGGATAAGAGCAGATCGTCATATAGGTTTGCATGTTGAGCATGCGGGTAAGTAAGTTAAGGATTGTTATATGCATTATGTTTATATACATTAGGTTTATGTACATGTCTTTTGATGTTATGGTTACATACATGATAGATGATAGCGGATTAGTATAGTCATAAGAACATGTGTCAGATAGTCAAGAATGATAGTAACATGTGGTTGTATGCATTGCTATTTTTGTTTTATGTTAGATAACTTGATGATTGGGTTACATGTCGTTGATGAGCATGATAGGTTAACTTCTTGTTGTTATATGATAGTAAATTGATGATTAGGGTTATAACATTAGTATCTTGATGTTATATGTACCATGCTAAATTGGATTGAACTATGCAGATGGTTATGGTTATGATATTAGGGTATGAACCGACATATTTGTGATGACCTTGCACTCATGGTTGTTATGCATGAACGATAAATGCTTTTGAGTTTATGATGTGAACATGTTAGTTAGTTAGTGTTATGGATATCGTGACCTTCTTTATGTTTGAGTTGATATGTTGTGAAGTTGTATTGTGCTAACCTAGATTGATTGTGCAGACAAGATAGCCTCCCCTGAGATACAGTAAGGTACGAGTCTGCTTATGTTGTATATTTGGTGCTTGATCTTTGATTATGTCGTCTAGTTAATTTATTTAACATGGTATGTTAGCAAGTTGGTTGAATGTTTGATGAATTGCATAATATGAGTATGTGTTCAAATGATCTTGTTTTGAGATGATTGCACTAATACATGTGTTGAGACATTTGATATGTACTTGAGTATAGTAGATGACAGTTGTATCATTATGTCTAATGACTATGTTTGGAAACCCTAATACCAAACGAATGAGTGCTTTGCATACATGAAGTTTTCTTAACCCTATTTTGTATAAAATTATGTGGATATGTGCTAGACTCATGGATATGTATTTGACAAGTATATTAGCTAGTTTCTAGTTACAAGTGGAGGGAATTGGAGTCCCTTGAGAGATGGCTTGGATGTCTTCAGTTGCAAGCAACGTGCTTGACACAACAAGGTAAGATAAATGGTATATTGTTATATTTATTTATGCACTGACAATTATGTGTTTATGGTAGCATGACACAGGGGATTGCATGGCAAGAGACTGCCATGAAATTTTGAAGAAGGCTCAAGTTGAGCTATTCTTTGGAAGCATTGGGAACCACGGGGATTGAGTCATGGTGTATGTGGTTAGTCTTGTGTTGTTGATTTTTTGTGATTGTTGCACTTGATTTGTGATTTTGTGTGTGTTTGGTGCCTAGTTATGCCACTTTATTGCGGTATCATGTTGTTATTGGTTTTCATGGTTTTCTTCTTGGTTGTTTCTTGGTATTTCCTTTTATGTTTTGAATCTTGGGAATTGTTTGGGAAAGAGGAAATTTAATGGAGCTCAGGGAGAGTTATCTGGTACCCAATAGGTAATGTAAGACTCAGATAAAGGTTTGTGCATGAGTAAGCGAAACAGAAAGTAAGACTATGACAGTTGGTTGGATTGATTGGGTCCATTGTGGTAAATGGACGATGACAGGACAATCATGAGAAAGGTAACCACGAAGGTTAAAGTAAATGGATCTGAGGTGTCAAGTGCCTTGGCTATGTTGGGAATGTTTGTTCTAAATGTTGTGCATGCTATGCACAAATAAGGAAGTTCTCTTAACCTTGACCTTATGTAATTATGTTGGGATCACGATTATCTTGATGTCTATATGTGTATACATGTATATATGTATGTCGTTGACTGACTCAATCATTATTATTTTATGATGATGTTTATATGTATGTATGTGTATGTAGGCATATCGTTGCCTGACATGATCATGATTGTTTATGATAATGTTTGTATATGTGTATGTGCCTATGTATTTGTGTCACTGTTCGACAAGGTCACCAGGAATCGTTCTTGTGGAGGAATGACTGCTTACGCATGCAAATGACATGAAGAGGTTCCTGGTCTTATGAGGAATCAATTGGGAAGAGTAGTCATGACAAATATATGAGGTCAATATCATGTGGATATGAATTGATATTGTATGCTTGTATTATTCATATGTTTATGTTATGACAAGTAACATTGAGGGATGCATCAGTGAAATGAAAGCAATGTGGTCAGCGACATGTTGGGACAAGCATGGATAAGACACCGAAAGCAAGGTTTCTTGGTAAAGACAATGTGCTTTTGGATGTGAGGTACTATTGTTGTGCATATGTTATATATGTTGTACATGTTGCATCTGTGGTGTTATGTGTATGCAATGTTGTATGTATATAGTGTGTGTACGTGTTGTTATGCAATGATTATGTACAAGGTGGTACAGATAGTGTTGTGTGCATATGGTGCTCTGCACATCTTGGATATCCAGTGATGTGTATAATGCTATGTACATGTTGGATATGCAGTGCTATGTACATGTGGTGTTGCGTGCATGTTGTACATGTGGTGCTATGTATATATGGTGTTATGTGCATTATTGTACAAGTGGTGTTGTGTGCATAATTGTACAAGTGGTGTTGTGTGCATGTGGTGTTGTGTACATGTTGGATATGCAGTGCTATGTACATGTGGTGTTGCGTGCACGTTTTACATGTGATGCTATGTACATATGGTGTTGTGTGCATGTGGTGTTGTGTACATGTTGTACAAATGGTGTTGCGTACATGTCATGCATGTGGCATTATGTATATGTGGTGTTGCGTACACGTCGTTCATGTGGTATTATGTATGTGTGGTATTGTATGCACGTTGTACAAGTGTTGTTCTGTACATGTGGCGTTGTGTACACATTGTGCAGGTGGCACCATGTACATGTGATGTTGTGCACACGTTGTGCAGGTGGTGCGGTGTACAAGTGGTACTGTGTACATGTTGTACATATGGTGTTGGTGCATGTGTGGTATTGTGTGCATGTCATACATGTGTTGAGGGCATGTGGTACTAGGTATGTGCATTATGTAGGTGCATGTATTGTGTTGTGTTGTACATCGGGTATAAAGGTATTGTGTTGTGTTGTACGCCGAGTGTAGGTGTATGTATTATGTTATGCACTGGATGTAGGCGTATGTATAGTACTGTATACACTGGGTGTAGGTGTAGTGTTGTATGTCAAGTGTAGGTGCATGTAGTGCATGGAGTTGTATGTTGTGTGTGGTCGTATGTGTGTGATGCACACTATGTATATGTGCACCTGACTGAGGAGAAGGCACTGGGTGTTTGACAGGTGTGGCAACCGATCCGGTGTGCGTATGAAATAAGAACAAAGGCAGAAGTAAGGATCGATTAAAGGATAAGCATCGGTATATTATTTCAATTTTATTATGCATGTGATTTATGATTCTGGTATATGATGATTACATGTGAATTATGATTCCGGTTTATGATGGTTACATGTGATTTATGATTTTGATCTATGATGGTTATGTTTTGAGCTAACATGATGAGATATTTTTATACATGTTGATTTGGTCAAATATGCTGGTTTGACTTGTTGTGATAGGAAGCAAACATGATTGCAAATGTACCTTATAGACGAGCTACCAATGAGGTATGATGTGGATTTATTTCAATTTATTTTAAATCTAATGGAAGTTATGTGCTTGGTACGGGAATGCATGAAATTTCATGTTGTGTGATTGAAATCGACTGCAAGAATTGGCGATGTCAGCAAAAGGAATTGGAAAATACAATAATATGTTGGTAGAGTACTTCAGGAGCAGGGTCGTTGTGGGACACCGGTACCCAATATCATCCATTGATTTCCATGAGCGTGCTATGACTAGTATGATGGTTTTAACGCAGGGATATTCCTTGGTTTTTGTAACTTCTGATGCAAGGAATCCTTGCCAAGGGATGGACTACCCGGGATGGGGGTGCCAACAGAACTTGGAAGGTGAGTGACTGCACAAAAGGGATTGACCGGATTTCCCGTGAGACTGTGGCAGAGAAGGCAAGATCGAGGATGGATTTGTTTTGGTCATTAACATTGCCAGATGGAATCATATGCACACTAGGAGTGTGCCATGAAACATTAAGTTGGTAACTATTCACTGAGGACAAGTGGCGCATGATTATAGTGTTGGACATTGGATGCCATTTGACTGTGGAAGTTGATTTTGGACTTCCTGGTAAGGAGGCGAATCCTGATATTACTTGAGGGTGGAGGTGTGAGCCTCTGGATTCCCTTGTTGCAGATGCAGACATTGTATCCTTTTATTTGCTAGCTGAGCAAATGTGCACGTGTATATGTGTATATCATTGTAAATAATGTATCAAGCTTGACTTATAAAGCTCCATAGACAATATGGTTATTTGTTGGTTGAAGCAAATGTGCATAAGTATATGTGGTTATTATTGTAAATACTGTAATGAGTTGTGTTATAAAGCTCCAGTATGTGGTATGATTGTTATTTGGTCATGTTGTTATGTTTTGCAGATGGTCATTGTAAATACTACAACGAGCTATGTTATAAAGCTCCACGGGCAGTATGTTTTGTTTCAACAATCTTGTTGGTTATAGGTGTCATTGAACACTGAGGACGTGTTCCCCTCAGTAAAAATCCATGTAAAAATATATATAATACCACGGATTATGGGACACATATTCCAAGTTGAATGTTGGGCATGGCATCCTAGTGTGGGTGTTCATTTGGTTGTTTATGGCTAAGGAAATTGGCAAAGGCAATGACTAAGGCTTTGGAAAGGCAAAATGGCATTTTTGGCACATTTATTTATGAAAATAATGGAAATTAGGAGAAAAGGGAGGTGAAAGGTCATAGGTTGCATGTGAGGAGGAAAATGAAGGAAAATAATGGAAATTGAAGAAAATAGAGGCTTTATTGATAAAAAGGCTTATGAGGATCAGTTGGTAAGTTTTTGATAGTTTTTGGTGGAGCTCTCTTCTATTCTCTCTCTCTCATACTCTTGGATACTTAGAGTTTTCTTGGAGCACTCTTGGAGGGTGTGGCATACTTGGAGTTTTGGAGCAAGAAGGAAAAGGAAGAGAAGGAAAGCGCAAGAGGGCATTGGTATTAACAACTAGAACATGTTTTTCTTGTAGGTATCGAGTTGCATGTATGTTTCCCTCACTAGTTTTGGCATGCATGGCACATGCATGTGGTTTATTGGTTATGAAATGTCACTGGCATGGAGGATTGCCTAGATTGACAGTGGATTTGCCTAGCCTTTCCATTTCCTCGATAATCATGGAGATTGTGGGTTTATTTCTTTGTTTTATTTTGGTTGGTTCTCATGTTTTCCTTAGTTTGGGTTGAGTTATTAGTTCTTGGAAGCCTTGGTTGGACAAACGCTCTGGAAGCCCTGTAACGACTTGGGTTGAGTTACTAGTCACTTAGCCTTGGCTCGGAGAATGCTCTGGAAGCCCTGTAACAACTTGGGTTTAGTTATTAGTCCTGGAAGACTTGGTTTGACAAATGCTCTAGAAGCCCTTAGTGGGTTGAGTTACGAGTCCTAGGAGCCTTGGTGGGACAAACGCTCTGGAATCCCTTAGTGGGTTGAGTTACTAGTCCTGGAAGCCTTGGTTAGACAAACGCTTTGGAAGCCCGACAACAATTGTGGTTTGAGTTACTAGTCCTGGAGCCTTGGTTGGACAAATGCTCTAGAGCCCGCCAATAGCCGTGGGTTGAGTTACTAATCCTGGGAGCCGAGTTGGAACAAATTCTCTCGAGCCCTGGAAGGTTGGGATAAAGACTGATAAGATGATGGTTTTGGTGATGCCTGATCATGAGGTGGAACCATTGTTTCATGGGTTGAGGTGGATGGCCTCTGGAAGCCCTAGATGGTTTTTTATTGATGTGTTTTATGAGATCCCACATTCATGCTTGGAATATGGCATGGGGTTGAAAGGCCAGAGAAAGATTTGGCTCAACCATTCTATGGTTGGGTGGAGCGTGGAAGTCCCATCCCGGGTTTGGATTTTGCATCATTAATGAAAGATTATTTCTCCTTGTATCTCTATGAACATTATGATGGATTATATGTGGTTTATATGGATGTGATTTCATTGGTATTTTTGTCCCTTTTATGTTGGTTATTTACATGTTTTATGACAACAGCCATGAGTGGATCTCATCATGTTCTTACTTGTTATTGAATGATCAATGTATCTATGACCTAATGGATGAAATGGTAGCTAATGTGATAAGGATACAATGCTTCATAGCGAATCTTAGATAAGTATGAGACCCCTATGCTCAGATTTGTTATTTACACCTGTAGGTTGCATGTTTACTAAGTGTTTGACAAAATGCCTGTCATGGCTAGTAGGTGTCCAATCAAGGTCTTGAAAAAGCATTTGCTTAAGTACTGCCATTTCCATGTTATTTTACTAATTTGAAGAGACGATTCAATTCTGGGCAGTGACCTGGGCTCTAGGTCTGAAAAAGTGGCTCAAATCCCAGAGTTGTTGGTATAGCACTGACAATTTGGGTCTCTGGTCACTAGCAAGCAAGCCTGTGAGAGCGACTATAGGGCTACAGTCGCATGCATGCCTTGTCATGAAAGCGACTTTGGGTTTAATTCATCTAAATGCTAGGTTAACTCAGGGGTTGAGCACCTAGAGTGGTGGATTAGTCCTGGGGGCCTTGAAGCACCTGAGGGAGGTTTGTGTGTTGTGTTTCCGTTGATTCCATTTCCTTAAGGTCACCTAGGAGGTTGAATCATATCATAGTAGCCTCTCGTCACATGCTTACCCCAGTTGGCTGGTTGTTTGGGTAAATGTGGGAGGAGGGTGTTATAGAAGGAATCCTAAGGCATCCAAGCTTGGTTTGGTTTTGTGATCTCAGGACCAGTTTAGGTGAGATCATGGTAGTGTAAGGGTGGAGGTGGTTTAACCTCTAGATTTCCTTGGTTGTCTATGCATTGGTTTATCCCATGAGATTCCACATTGATGCTTGGAATATGGCATTGAGGGTGATACACTGAAAGAAAGATTTGGTTCAGCCCAATCTATGGTCGGGTGGTATGTGGAAGTCCCTGACTTGGTTGGATTTTGCATATGTCAATAAGAGCTAAGTTATTGTTGTGTTTTAAGAGTAAATATACTTTTTATTATGTGGCTTTAATGGTTGTTCTATCCTTGTTATTTATCTGGGTATATGTTGGTTATAAGCATGGTTTTATGTCAAATTCATGTTATGGCTCTTACCATGTTTTGGTTGATAAATGAATGGTTAATGAATGCATGACCTAATAGATGTTATTGCAACTATTTTGAGAGGGAACTAGTCATTCTTGTTAAACTGTTGAGAATGCAAAAAGACGATGGAGCTTAGTGGAAAGAAGTCGCCTTCACTAAGTGGGCCCGCAGGCTATTTTTGGCGCAAAGTCTATTTTTAGACTATGTCTATTTTTAGACATATGGATCATGGTCTATGAGTTGCAGGATGCTATTTGTGG